>JACWBX010003684.1:262648-279536 GCA_014622435.1 Polypedilum pembai
CATATCAAGATGTTTATTGGTAAATATTAAAAGTTTTCAATGAATTTTAAATTTGGTTAAATGTCAATAAAACATTTGAAAAATCTAATCAATTCAACTTCATGTTCAAAATAACTTTATTTAGAAACAAATCAGTCAATTAAAAACTTCTGTTAAGTTCGCCAAATTTCGACGAGCCGATTTTTCGATTTAAACCAATTTCGACTGTCAACGGATGAAAAATCGACTCACAGAAATTTAGTTAATTTCACAAAGGTCAAGAGCGTCTTCGTCTTGTTTCCAAGAATAAAATATTTTTTAAAAGCACTACAACTCAATTTCACTGCAAAAAATACTCACTTTTTCGATGTACTAAGAAAGAAATCAAATTCTCTGTTCATCTTGCAGCATAAACTCTTTCGACTATGACCCTGACCACACTTTGTATGCACCATATGGTTATCTGTTAAAGAGAGTAAATAAATAATCAATTGTTGTGATTGTGACCCCAGTGGGGCAGATCTAATCTAATTTTTATCGGACCGCATGTATCTACCATTAAGCCGAGATAGAAGCAATCAATCAATTTTTGTTTTCTTTCTCATTCAATATGAGGGAAAAAAAGAGAAAGATTTTTGCTATGAAAAGTATTTTAATGATCAAAAAATGGACCAACTGCGTGCCTCATGTTGCAGAGGCAAAAAAACAGAAATTGTTTCGCCGGGATTTCCTTTGTGATCTGCAGTTTGCGATAGAAATAAATTTACTCTTCTCTCTAAATTCAACACGTAGCAGCAAACGATGCAACCGAAAATAATATAATATAATAACGACCCAAGTTGGAATAAGAAGTGAATGAGGCTCGCACAAAAGTATTTGTGGATTTTTGTATCTTGTCCAATGTTCAGTGAGTGAGAGAAAATAATAAGAAGAACATTCTTATGCGAGCAAAGGGCTTTTTTTAACTCGTGCATGCAGATCTAAATATTTTGTCTTTCATTCAACAACAAAAATCCCGAAAATAAAAAAAATTTATATTCGATAACGATTTTAATGAGCTATTGTGGATGGTATCCCGTCTAATGAGACAAAAATTCTTTCCTTCACCTGAGTTATGCACTAATGAGAATGTTTGTAGATGTCAATTTTATTTCGTTTGCTTTTTTTCCTTCTTATAAAATGCCCGCAATACGAAGAAAAGATTTTAAGGAAACGAGAAGAAATTCGTTTTAATTTTTGTTTTCTTTTTGGTTTTTACAGAAAAAATCATTTTACGATAGATTGACTTTGCGGTTTGTGTGTTTGGGCTGAGGGTTTAAGATTTTTATTTTTTGTGTATTTAAGTTTAACTTTTTAAATCGGACTAAAATGAAGCGAAATGAAATGGATTGGAAAAATGATACCGAAGGGAATATATATGTGTGTGTGTTTGAGCATGCATAATAAATATCCCATAAATTTCAATTAATTTCAACTCATATTCCAATCAATGAAATCTCGCTTGCTTGCAAATAAACCGCAAAATTTCTTCTCCTCTGTTCATTCATTCAAATTGGAGTAGAAATTAAATGCAGAGTTTGGGAAATTAAAATTATTTTTGAATTTTTAATCAGCAATTAAGACTTTTTTCCAAGAATACTATGAGTTGTTTGTAATTTTGAATTAGTAACCGAATAGTTGTGAAATCAAATCTTGACAGAAATAAAAATTTTAAAATTATGCTCTTAGTATAGTTTTAGTAATTTTTAAATGATTTTTGGTCATATTAAAGATGAAATCAAATGCGACAAGAAATTTTTTAGAGTCTGAAACCGTTTTTCGTTTAACTAAAACTCAACTGATTTTCAGTCGATTAAAAATAAATAAGAAGAAGAAAATTATGCGCATACTTGCGCATTTTTGTATGGAAAAATCAATAAGAAGAAGAAAATTATGCGCATACTTCTTCTTCTTATCTGCATAATTCCGAACCCTAAAAATAAAATACCAATCGACTAAATTTTAGTTGTTTTTAGTCGATCATTTCAACCGACTAAAATTTAGTAAGCCGGCTTTACAATCAATTTTAGTTGGTTAAATTTAAATTCAGCTATAACAGCAATTTCTTTATAAAATCTATTTTGAGACAATACAATAATTCTTGTTGTTTTAACAAATTAACTTATTTTAGGTCTTTGTGATATTATTCTAGTGGTTTTAAGGTATTAACAAGGAAAAAACTTGAAGAAAGAACTTGTTGGACTCGATATTGAATTTTGAAAGTGTTGAGAAATTTTTCTGAGTTTTATTAAAGTCAAAACAACTGCACAAAATGTAACAAAATACCCAAAATGTTACAAAATATTAATACTTGTTTCACCTTGGTTTTATCTATTATCAAAACTCTCGCATTTTATTTGAAATTTTCAAACTCTGAATTGAAAAAAAGAGAGCGAGGAAGAGAACGTTTAAGTGTTATGTGTGTGTATTTTGAAAGAAGAAACTGTAGACATTGCATGGAAGTGAATAAACAATTGGTTGCGGGTAGAAAGTTTTTTTTCTCTTCTCTTTAAAAAATAAAATATAAAGATCAAATTACTCACTTGTCAAATTCTGATAAATTTCATCCTCGTGGTCGGTAAAGAACCAGACCTGTAAAAATTGCAAGTAAATTTATGTCAATGATTAGTGACAATGTTGGAAATAATTCTTACTTGATCTTTTGCGAGTTGAAACCAAGTTTCGATGATAAGTCGCAGACGAGTTTCATGATACTTTCTCGTCGTCTTAACGCTGATAAAAATGTCATCTAAATCAATATTTGGCGACGATTCTACATCAACATGTGTATTATAATCCCTCTGATTTTGCATTTGCGTCGTCATATTTGAAGGATCCTATTTGAATAGAATGGAGAAGAGGAAAAAAAATGAGAATTTAATCCGAGAAGAGTCAGTGATGATGAAAAATTATTTAAACGTTTCAGTGATATCATTTTACATAAATATCGTTGCATTTGAGCTGCTGCTGCTGTTGCATCTTCTTTTTTATTTTTGCTCCGTCATCTACTTTTGTCTCTCGCTCACTTAATTCTTAATTCTTTTTTATTCATTTTTCACTGCTCCAATATATACATAAACAAATTAACTTAATGCCATTGGCCGGAAATTGCCAATAATGGATCGACTTGAAACACTTGGAATAAAAATTTCACGATTTTCTTGTCATCATTGTCAGTTTTAAATAGCAGACAAGACAAATATTTAAATGAATGATTTCATTTGTTTTCTCTTGATCGCGATGAGTTTCATGCTGGTCATATCGATCAAATCATCACGGCAGAAAGTGCTGTTATTACTACGAAATGATGTTCAGATAAAATTTATTTTCACGATTTCGAGTTATTGGAATTTTTATGTGTATTTTTTGAATGAAAAATGTACGCGCAAGAAAGAAAGAATTTAATGAGCTTAGGTGGCGATGAACTTCACATGATATGAAGACAATGAGGATTATTAATAGACATGTTGGTAATTTGTGAGCATGACGTGAGTAAAAAAAAGTAAGGCATAGCTCCAATGATGACCATTACATAGCGAATTTTTATGTGGCATTTCCTTCGAGAAAAAATTATAATTGATAGCGTTGTTGTGAAAATTCATGTAGACACAATTAATGAATCTGAGTGAGATTGACATAATTTGATAATTTTTAAATTTTGTTCTTGAAGTTGTCTGAGTGAAGAAGAATTTTTTAAGAAAATTAATCACGCAAATTTGTCTGTGCTTGTTATTGTTTTAGTCAGAAAGAGACTTTGAGTCTGTTTCAAGACAAGGCTTGAACATTGACTTGTGATGCTTTTTAATTTTTTTTTTTGTAATAAAAACTCAAATTCAGATTAATTTATTTTGACTTCAAAAAAACACAGCTGTCTCAAGAATATGCCTAAAAAGATTCCTTTTCAGATCATAATAAAATTTCTTACCATCAATTTACCAATCAATCAAAAGCTCAACAAAAATTTGCCTCATTGGAAATTTCATTTCTCAATTTGCCAAAAGCATCGATTCAAAATAAGGCACGGCATTACAAAAAAAAACATATCGTGGTCATGGCTAGATGGAAAATTTTCAATTTATCAAGATTGCAATCGACAACAATTTCTCTATGTTTAAGAAATCACAAATGTTTTGACTCTCTTTCTATTTCTTCTCTCTCTTTTTTTTACTATACAAGCAAGCTTGTCTAATCTCACATATATATATAAACAAATAATTTATAGTAATAGTCCAGTGTAGTAAGGCAAAGTATCAAGACATTCTGATCTCTTCAACAAAAAAACAGGAATTGGCTACGAAAAATAATGAATTTCATTTCTTGAAGCTGAATAAAATTGTTGATTTTAATTTTAAGATTAATTTACATGTAATAAAGTTTCACAATTTATTCTCAAATAGTAATTTTGCTATGTGGTCGAGCATGCGAGGCACAGCCTGTGTTGAAGTGTAATAATAGTGAATGCAAAAGAGCAACGGCAGCAACAGAAGTGTAGAGATAAAAGAGAGCAAAAATTTTACATTACTTACAGCAAACAGGTTTGAATTGTTGACTTTATAAAGAAGTCGCGATGCTTCAATGTCTCCCTCGTTACTTTTATTATCTCCATTCGTTTTAATTATGCATAAAGTACCAACAGCATTATGAATCAAATACATTGATAAATAGAGTAAAAACACAGTAAAAGCCATCATGATTCGTCTATAGTTCTTCATATACACCAGACTTTTCAGCATAATTTTTCTTCACAATCTCTTTTCTATATTCAGCTCATTTTTCTTCATTGTAGAATAAAATTTAACTTGGTGATCAGTTGCAGAGACCGCTCGAGGCTAATTTGCATTTAACAACGGCAAGCGCAAAAAAAATCTTTTCGTTGCTTTCTTGCCTTATTTTTCGTTCGCCTCTTGATCGAGTTACGTTTGAGCACACTTTCAAACTCACAGCGAATAATGATGCATTATCATAAATTGAATAAGAAATATTTTCTTTTTTTTTTGCGCGGATGTGTAAACAACAAAATTTTATTATGATGGGTTCGCGATACTAAAATTCCTTTTTACAAATTTATATGATCAGAACTGTTCTTTCTTCTTCTTTATTTATGAAAAGAATATTCTTTTTTTTACTCGACGGAGCGAAGCACTAAACACAAGTGACGCGAACGACGATCAACACACGAATGAAAATAAAAATCTGTTTGTTGTTTTCGTCGCTCTTCCCGCTGCTCTCGAATTAAATGGTCTTTTTTATTTTTAACACGTTTCTGTAGAAAAATATTGTTAAAATTTCATAATGACTAGCTGGCTGAGTATGACGATCATATCTTAATAAAGACATGCATTACAGATAAAAGGGAAGGAATTCTTCAAAATTCGAAGTTTTAGAAACATATGAGTGTTGATTATCATTGAAAACATATATAAACGTAAGTTAAGATCAATAGTCCGGCAAGATATTAATCAGAAACTTCTAACATATTATAAAACGTAAACAAAATATGTAAGAAGTGATTTTTGAGACATAGATCTTTAGGTTATGGCACTAAAGCAAATTTTTTGAAAATTTTCAAAGTATAGGTGTACAACACTACGTTAAAAAGGTTTCAAAACAATTATGACATTGGTGATCAAACAGTGCATCATAGTTAAAGCTTAAATGTGTTGCGAAAAGATTTTAAAATAATATATCAATGGTCGTTTTTCTCTTAGCTCAAAAACGAATTGATTTTTTAAATTTTCAATAAATTTTTGCCATTTTTTAAGAAAGAAAATGTATGTTGTGCCACTGAAAATATTTTTAATGTAGAAATGTGCTGCAAATGTCATGTGTGACATGAACCAAAAAAGGTTGACCACCATTGGTCTATAAGGATATTATAAAATTTCATAGATTTATTCCAACCCTTGGTTAGTGTAACAACATATTTGTCAACATCAATTGTTATTTATGTGAAAATACGTAAAATTTATCAACAAACAAATAAATCTATCAGGTGAAAAATGCGCTATTGTCCTCCAAACAACCAAAATGTCGAGACTGATCAATTTGTTTTTGCTATCTTCTTCTCATTCTGTCTTTAGTCTCTCAATTTTCTAAGATCATTGGAAATCTGGAATTTTTATCCAATAAATTTGCAAAAAGATCATTGGAAAACTTAAGTTTTTGGAATTGTCAAATTAGAATTTTGATTTAATACTTTCATTGTAAAAAAGAATTTTTGAAAGAAAAATAAATTAATTAAATGAAAGAATTTGTACTAAATAAAATTTGTTCAATCATAATGACTCTTCGTTTAAGCAAACATACATGTGTAAATTTAAATAGCTAAGTCTTTTTTTAAAAACAATGAAAAGCATTTAAAAAGTCAACAATTAAAAGTGAATTAATTTAAATAATAAAGCACAGATATTTTTCAATGTTAAACAGTTTTGAAAAATTTAAAAATAACGAAGGTTGAGTCTTTCAGATGAGAAAAATTTGAATTTTTAAAATACGTTAAAGTTGGTTTTTTAACACAATTTTATTTCAATGATATTTATAAAATTAAACTTATTATCTAATAATATTTCAATGGTAAAAATTTTCCTTTTCTTAATTCTATAAAGTTCTTAATATTAATCCTTTAATTTTGATAAAGCACATGTTGCGGCATATGTGATTGCTATCAATTTGTTTCGATGAATTAAAAATAATCAATATTGATTACAAATTTTTTGCATAACACTATTTTTTGATGTAAATAAAATTAATTAATTTATGATGACAAAATTGGCAAAATATCATCAGATGATGGAGATTTCAAAAATCATACAAATCAGTATAATAACTTGTAATTTTTTGCAATTCTCTTATTGTTCTCATCATTTTTTGGTACTTATTTTCCAATCTTAATTTTCTTTTCATTAATTTTTCACTTTTCTTAAATAACTTTTCATTTCTTAGTTTCTTTTTCAGTCTATATTTTTGTGAATATTTTGCATTTCGTTCACGTTTAAATTTCAAAGTTTCCTGATCTTTCAAAACAATGTTGATGTTAGGAATTCCCTCAAGGTCATAATTATAGTAAATAATGTACTCCTGCGGACTTTGTGAGCTCTCGTAGCCTAAATCACTTGACACTGCTAATGCTGGTGATGATAATAATGATTGCTCGGAAAATCCATCCTCACTTGAATAAAAATCGCTTGTTAAACTTTCCATGTTGATTGATTGAGTTAAAATTCCAAACTGATCTAAATTTATTTCAGCGTGTCTTTTTATAGAATAACTTTCATGTGAGAGAAAATAAAAATAAATAAATTCTCGGATTTTACGTGAAAATCAGCTGTAAATGTTTTTCAAATTATTGATAAGAAAAATTGTAAAAGAAATTTTTATTATGTGTAACGGTTTTTTAAAATTTGAATTGAAAGAAGCTTTTTACAGGACTTTTTGTATCATTGAAATATGATCATATTTTATATGAATTTAAATTTCTTTTTACAAAAATTGTCTGACAAAATTACAAATCAAAATAATTCCAATTGACATTATCAATCTTTTTCCACTGCTAACTTCAAACCAATTTTCAATTGCGTCATAGTTGTCAATTTGCCATCTGATATTTTTGAGATAAATATTTCTAACATTTAATGCATTATTGTTGTCAATTATTCCATCTTTCAAAAGGATAGTGAGCAACTCTTCAATTTTCTCAACATGCGGTTGTGCATTGATGTAGGATGCCAGTGATGATAAAATGGTGTTGAATGACGATGGGATTCTGTAATTTGATTAAATTGAACTAGCTTGAATGTGTTGCAAAGAGAAATTGATTTTTTTAAACTTAATTAAAGATAAACATTTCATAATTGGATAATCATCAAATATTTATCAACTTACCGCAACTTGACCATTTCATAATTTGAGACTAAGAAATCTATTGTCATATTCAATGCAATTACACTTCTTCCCATTGTATTTATCAACAAGTTGTTTCTGTCAATCTCATTTAATCCATTACTGGCAGCAATTGAAATATTTAACAAAAACTTCAAATTTTCTTCATTCAACGTGCATCCAAAATTGTTAAGAAAATTTTCACGATTTACAAATGATTCATTAAATTGCACAGCTTGTGTTAAATTGTAAAAAGTTTCTGCATCGATGAGTCGCATAGCATGACAATAGTCGAAAGCTGCTGTACTTGAACCCGGTGAAGTGAGATAATTTCGCAACTTCTTGAGTTCATGATTCAAGCAATTCTCATCTAATGCAATACAATTCCATGATTTAGTTGAAATTCTTAAGGAAGAGATGGTTGATGGCTCGTCATTGATGCTCTCATAACCATGCTCTTCAATGTGCGACTTTGTGATGTTTTTGAGATAAACTAAAAACTTTTCATAAATCCTTGTACCAAAGAGACGATTATTGAGTGTTGTAATACTCATTTGTGCTTTACTCCAAGCTATTGGTTCATCTTCCCTGTCAAAATAGCTTAACATATTCAAAAAATCATCAGACTTTACACGATTTAATTCAGTCCATGCTAGATAAATTTCATCTTGCAAAACAGCTCGATTTATTGAATTTATTATTTTGGGATTTTCATTGAGCTGTTTGATAATTGCATGCCATAGATTTTTATCATAATCAACTCGATAATAACCGACTTGCTGAATATTCAAAATAATCCAATCGTCATCTTTTGTGGCATCAAAATCAAATTCATTATGCATAAATGCAGCATTTTCAGTTGTCAACCACACTTTTGGTGTCTTTTCATTGAAGTTATGACGAGATTTGGTTGCTATTGTTATTGGTACTGAATATATTTCTCCATTACTGACAGGATAACGACGTTGAGTGAAAATAAAATGATTTTCATAAATTTGAACTGTTATCAATGGATAACCAGCTTGATTCTCCCATGTTAGCATTGCTGCACCAATGTCCAATGAATTTGATGGAAAATCAGCATCATAAGCAGCTTGTAAATATCTATGCAAGTCATCTGGTGTTGCTGCTTTGAAATACATTTCATTCAAGTATAAATTCAAACCCTTAGCAAAAGTTTGTGGTGTCAAAACTTCTTGAAACATTCTCATAATACATCCTGATTTTTCATAACCAATATTATTGAATTTTGTCCATAATTCATTGGGATGTTCAGTGTAATGACTCATGGACCATGATCCAACACCATCAGCAAGAAACGCTTGAGGCATATTGTGTGTTACAAAGCGATTCATAAATTTCATCTCAGGATAAAGTATTTCAGGAATAAAAACTTCAAAAAGCGTAGCAAGTCCCTCATTTAAAAATGTGTAAGACCACCATTGCGGTGAAACAATATTACCAAAATATTGATGAGCATATTCGTGTGCAATGATGCGAATTATAAGAAATTTTGAAGCCTCAGCGAGTTCAGTTGCTGTATTTGGATTGAAAAGTAAAGCACGTTCCACGTAAGTAATAAGACCGAAATTTTCCATAGCACCGAACGTAAATTGAGTTATTGCAGCATGATCCATTTTACTCAGTGGATAATTGACATTTAAATACTTTTCATGCTCTCTCAAAACAGGTCCAACGACATCAGCTGCAAAGTTTGCTTCATTGTTTCTAATTGAAATTGGTTTTGCATAAATTTTCTGTGGGATTCTCGAATCTTTTGCATCAATTGATTCAAAATCACTAACTAGAAATGCCAGTAAATAAGTTTGCATTGATGGTGTTGGTTTAAATCGTGTCTCAACATAATTGGCATCGATTTCATGTTCTTCATCAACTTCCATGTTGGCAACAGCTGAATAGTTTTTACCATGCACAATTGTCAGTGTCATTGGAGCTCGAATTGCGGGCTCATCATAACATGGCATAGCATGGCGTGCATCATGAATTTCGAACTGTGTTGTAGCAAACCAAATAACATTTCCATCGGTCGTTGTATAATAAGCGCGATAAAAACCAGCAGCGTCGTCTCGTAATTCACCATGATATGAAATATCAAGCACAAATTCACTATCAACTTGATAAGCGACTGGCAGTGTAATAATCAAGAAATTGTGTGATTGAATTAATGAGAATTGCAAGTTTGAAGCAATTAAACTTGAACCATTGCTTTGTAACTGATTTATGGAATCAATTTCAATTTGTTTGTAATGCAATGTTATAGTTTCTGATTGCTCGATTACTTTGATATGAATTTTCACTTTGCCTGTAAATGCAAATTCTCCTTTATCGATATCTGTTTTGAGAGTGATATCATAAGCAAGTGGAAGAGAATTATTTGGTAATCGATATGTCAGAATTTCACTTGTTTGAATGACATTATCAATTTCACGAAATTTTGTTTCCTTGAATTTTTGATAATCATCTAAATCGAATGAATCACAGAAAGTTACAAAGAGTGCTAAAATAAAAATTTTTACTTTAAACTTCCACATTTTTCTGTTTTGATGTTAAATTATGCCGCTCTTTTTATACTAAAATCCTTATCTAATCAATTTATTCTTGAGTCAATCACAGTTGATTACTTTAATAAAGAAGAAATAAATCAATTCAACTCATTCAACTGTTTGAGTTGTAAAATCCCAAAGCAATTGAATTTATTTGATAAGGTTAATATTATTGAAGCAATCGTTACTTACTGAAAGAAAATTCAATTTGTGGCTTTTAAAATTACCTTATTAAATTTTAAAAAATTCATTTTAAATGTAAATCAATTTATGAATTATTTAAACCAATTTGTTGTTATTTTATTATTGTAAAAATTTTCCTCACTGTTTTATTCATATTATTCAGCTACAATTCTTTTACTTTTTTAAAAATATTCAAGAAAATTGTTAAAATTCAAAAAGGATGAAAATCTTTTCAAGTTTTTCTTTCTTTTTACCAAACAGCATTAATTTTTGTTGTTGTTATTGAGTACATAGATTAAAAATATTTTTCATAATAAAAATTTTTGTGATTGATAATTTGTTTATTTATTGTTTGCGTCTATTGCGAAGTTTGAGAAAAATTGATCGTTTTGTTCTATATCATTCTATTTAGAGAGGAAAAAGCAGATGAAGAAAAAGAAGGAGAAAAAAGCAGATTAAAAATAAGCTTACAAGTGGTACATTGTGACATTAGACTTTCATGAAGTCAATAGATTTGTTTTTATGACAAATTGGATGTTTTCTTTCAAGATTTGAGACGTTTTTTTCCTTAATTTGTATTCTCATAAGATTTCATTCAATTAAAGGAGGACTTTATAATAATAGTTTAAGATTTTAATGATATAAATTAAATTTTTATTTTTAACTTTAATATCTCATAATTTCAATATTCTATTAAATAATTAATTTCCTTTTAAAACTAATCTTATATTTATTTTCCTTTCTTTTAATTCTAATCTTTTCAAGAAAATTAAAACTTAGAGCCATAAAATTCAATTTTTTTGACATTTTCTGGTGCATAACCATTAACTGCAAATAAAAACTATATTTATAGTTTTTAATTAAACCTTTTAAAAGATTTAAATGAGTTTGACTCATCATAATTTTCTTTACCTTTTAGACCGACAACATTTCTTAATTTTTTCTCCATTTATTATCACAATATTTATGCTTAGTTGTGTATACTTCGAGTAATCAAAAATGATTTTGCATGACATAAACGAAGATAAAAACTTTATAACTGGCATAAAACTGGATCTCATAAAGTCTTTTTGGTGGATATACGAAATAAATTCTGTCAGCAATGATAACTTGAGCAGATAAGAGTTTAGGTTGGCAATCTGTCATAGTTTGAAATGTTCGGCGATTGCTTAGTGTAGTGGTGTCCAACCTGTATGTCTCATCACACTTATATTTTTTATCAAAAATATTTTGATTTGTTGCGAGAAAAATTTTTCGGTTGAAGAATGTTGTGGTCCAGAAAAGAATGGACATCACTGTTTTAGTGGAAGAGTAGCTGATCGGTAATCAGAATATACGGATTCAATTCTCGCTCGAACTAGACATGTCGTAGTATTTCTTTTTCTGCTTATCTGATAGTTTTATAAGGCATAAAAAGTCATCAAAAAAATTTTCAATTAAAACTTTTTACGCCTCATAAAACTTTTATGACTGTTATAAAGTTTTAATTTTTCTGGCGTAAAGTCACTTTGTGAGATCTAAATTTATGTCAATTATAAAGCTTTTCTCCTCTATGTCATACATAACAATGGAAAGCAAAAACATATTTTTGATTACTCAAGTCAATTTTTTTCTTCTGATATTATTTAAGTTTTGCTTTTAGAATTGATTTTTAAAAATTATTTACAATTGATTTTAGCTTTAAATTATTTAATTTCTTTTCGAGAGTTGCTTGAAATAGCTTTAGAGTTTTAAAATATTTAAAATAGATAAATTTTTTATTCTATTGAATTTTTGTGACACTTTACTTTGCTGGTCATATTTGATAAATTTTTTAGCAGAAAAAATTTGTGATAAAGACAATTGAAATGATGGAAAAAATTTTAGCAGAATTTTAAAAAATATTCCAAAATAAATTTAAAAGACGTCACTATCAGAAAGCAATTAAGAAAAATCAATATTTTTTATTTGAAAAGTTTATTGCAGATGAAAGTCAATTGATTGAAAATAAATTGCAAAAAGTCACATCATACATGTTTCCATATTCCCAATAGTTTGTTCTCTTTGAAAAATGTTTTTCTCATTAAAACTTCCGTTGCATATCACACATGATGCACGAAATTGAAAGTTTATTCAACTGTATGAGTTTCCTTTAACATTTTGTTAATGTTCAGTGATTTTTAAAATTTAAATATATATTGCAAACATTGTTGATTAGTTTCAACTCTATCAACTACAGAAAACACTTCATTCCATCATAAATATTGATTTGTATCTGATGTTGGCATCTCTATAAAATGAAAATGAAGCTGACTTTGTAAACACTTTAACTGTTTGTTTAATGAGAGCAATTGTTTCAACATCTTTCACACTTCACTTCAGTCACTTTTGTTTACACTTTGCATCATATTGATTGATGAAAATATAGGAAAAACTCAATTGCTTTTAAGTGAGTATTCTCTGTAGAGTGGAGTGTAAAAATAAATTATTGATAAAGTTTAATTGCGCGGGAAATTATGAATAAATAATTTATGTATTGTAATTAATGAGCTTTTTAAAAAATATTTATTGTATTTTTCCATCATTTCAATATCAATAATATATTTCTGAGCAATTCCTAAATCGAAGTTTTTCATTTTTGAAAAAATCTACTATATTTGTGTGTTCTTTATATTTGAGCTTATTATGACAAAATAGAAATTCTTCTGGTCTTGCTTTCAGCAGATATTCATTTTCTGATAAAAATTTTGCTGCTATTTATTTTATTATTAGAGAAAGAGAAAAAGATAAAAGAAAATTGTTCTTTCATATTGTTGTTGTTGTTTTAAAATCTCGAATAAATTTTCTTTGACTAGGTTTAAAGCAAATTTCATTGATAAAATTGTAATCGATTAATGGTTATTGCATTATTATTATTATTGTAACAGTAATGATAAACAAAGAGTCCTAAACTGAAGATCACAGATGATAATGTTGATGATATTGAAGGCGTTAACGATGTTGATTTTGCACTCAAACCCGAAAGAATTCGCTCTTTTTTCCTCATACGCTCCTGTAATGTGCGAATAAATAAATATATTATTTTCACTCTATTAAATACGCATCTTGCGTGAAGCGTGTGGTTCAAATAAGTCTACCCACAAGTGAACATAATTTTTGGCTTGTTTGTCTACATTCAAAAAATCATTTTTCTCACCTCATATTTGAGATTTTCCCCAGGCGCATCGAGGCATTCAAACTCACAGCACTTTTCACCTACACGAAATTTTTTACAAAACTGCAATTATTCCAAGCCAATATTTATTCAATATTGTTGATCAAATCCATTGTAGTTTGTTGTCGACCAACAACAGCAGCAGCAACAGTAAAAGAAATAAATGTAAAAAAATTTAATTAAAAAATGAAAAATTCATTTCAATTTTTCCAATTGTTTTCCTCTTTCGCTTGTGAGGTAAAAAACATTTTCATACAGCACGTACAGTCGAAATTGAATGATATAAAAGGAAGAAAAGCATTTTTTTTTCACAAATTCGAATGTCATGTTTATAATCGATTATCAATTTGAAAAAATAAAATATTTCATGATTTATGATCGATGAGCAATTTACGGTGACCTTTTCAGAAGAAAAAAGCAGAAATTTTCATTTTTAAGCTGAAAATCGTGACTTGATAAAATGAGAGAAAAAAGTTATTTGCTATTGCATTAGTACCGATTATTCTTTTGGAGAGTAAAACGTTATTTTAGATTAAGCGTAGGTTCCAGCATACAAACTCATGAAATTTAATCTTCCGCTCAATTAAATTCAAGAAAGTATAATAAATGCCAAGTCTTAGCAAGTAAACAAGCTTTCAAAAAATCTTGAGTATCATAGAGATTTTAAATATTTTTTGAACATTTCAGAAGTTTGCTAATGAAGGTAAAGTTGCATCATTAAATATTTAAAATTCAATTAAGATCGCTAACTTTCTTAATCTCAATTTAATTTATACTAACTCTCATTCATGATGAATTTGCGTGAATTTTATCATTACATCTTCTAAAATCTCACATGCAAAATTCATTTCATTCGCTCAAAAACCTCAACTCTGTGGTAACATATCATTTCTCAAAAAGTCTATTTACAGCATAATAAAGGTTCAGATAAAGTCAATTGAAGTCATACGTACATATGGTGGATCGCAGTATATCGATTTGCACCATAATGGCCCCGAATGATAACATACGCATAAGCTGCAGACACCAGGTCCTGTGTGTATTAAATATTGTTAAATAATTTGTTGTTTGTCACATTTGTTATTAATTATCTTACCAGGAACATAAAGCAGTCCATGTGCTACAATATTGCCTTGAAAATCTACACAATCTTCCTCTAAACTAACTGCAATTGAGAAAATAGAACAATTCATTAATTAGTATATAATTAGTTTTACAATTATGCAATATATTGAGCATATTAGATAGCTTTTAATTAAAAAAATGAAGCCTACAACGAAAATTTGAATAAAAATTAACCAGTTGTTAAAAAAGATTGACCCAGGTGTGGACGCACAAAAAAGCAAGAAGGATCAAACAAACATTAAAAAAGAGCAAATTGGAGTAATAAAGAACAAAAAAGATCATTAAGTTGCTCTTTATTGCTCTTTATTAACATTTGTTGAACTTTATTACTCTTTCTTGTATTTGCATAACAGGATATTGTCAAATTAGTCAGGATAATTTAATTTATAAGTACAAAAAAGAGCAAAGTGTGTCTATGCCTGGTGATTGACAGCAATTTAAACTTTTATTTTAAATGATATTATAGCAAACAAAGGTGGGACATGAATTTGTAATTTATTTTGTTCCAAACCATATATTTTCATTCTCTTCTTCATAGGCAAAAGCTGTAATAAATGTAGGTCAGTAATGGCGTGAAGTGGCTACATAAAAGAGGTATTTCTAGCTGAAAAATTGCAGTCGCATGTTTTACAAGCCAATTCACAATGAAAAACTTTTTTTTCTCTTTCATCGGTGATATAAATAAAATAGACTGGCATAAAAAAGCAAACGTGAGCATGATGATATTGAAAAATTCCAGAATAAATTTTTGGCTTTTGCCTTGATCATTGATGTAGAATATGCATCGAAAATAATTTAATAATGGTAAGCATGTGTGGTTTTTGAATCTCTGCTTCATATGCTAGAAAGTCGTAATATATGCAAAAATAATAATTATTAAAATTTTAATGACTTTAGTGAGTGAAAACAGTATCATAAAATAAATTATTTTATGCATATGCTTTGTAAAATTAAATTTTGAGAAAATGCATTAACTTAATGAAAGCTTTAGGCAAAAGCATGATGAAAGTTTTAACTCATTTAGTGACAATGATTTCAAGAGCAGAGAGTTTCATGTGTGTTTAAAATGTTTTTTTTCCACATGGTTTATTTGAATACACTAAATGTGAAAACACAATGTTTGTAAATTACAAACTCATTTAAATTATATCGTGTATATTTCAATGCAGATAAAATTATTTTTATATCATTATCATTTACGCGGAAATGGAAAATTTTTTTTTGACAGCGTGTTGGATGTGGAATGAAATGGTTGATATGAAGGAAACATGCATGCTCTAATGCTCTTCAGCATATATAAAATATGAATGAATGAATGAATAAGAAGGAAATGGAGCAATAATAATAGCAGATTTATTGTCATAGATATCATATCACGCTCATGTTGCTGTAATTGAATTTGCATTACTATGCATATATGAATGACTTACATAATTTATTCATATGTATTTTTAGATCAACCTACAGAAAATACCTTGCGAATAGTGAAGATTATTTTTCTTGCTTCATTATATTTTCTGCTATACAAAATTTAATGTCACTTAACAATTTTATGAGAAATTCGGTAAATATAAACTTCTGCTTGCGTCATTTTTGAACTTTTCTTTATTTACACGGAGAAAAAAGTGTTTAACTGGCATAAAGTTGGATCTCATGGAGAGACTTTATGTCATAAAAACATTAAAAGCTTTTTAGAATTAAAATAGTTTCATAAGGCATAAAAAATTTGTATTGAAAAAAAATTTATGAATGTCATAAAGTATATTTTTTATGCCTCGTAAATAGCTTCATTAGATCCAAATTTATGCCATTTAAAAAGTTTTTTTCTCTGTGTACTAAATATTTATTGGGTTTTGTGTTGCTTTCTATAAATAGCGAGCACACATGAATATGCAAAATTTATAGAAAATTTTCACTTGCATGCTTC
>JACWBX010003685.1:9903-36714 GCA_014622435.1 Polypedilum pembai
AAGTTCATGCACATACCAACAGGATTGTTGTTGTTGTTGTTGTTGGTGATGGAGCGAACTGAATGAATGAGCATGAACATGCGATAAAGCTACTAAATAGAGTCGAGTTTTAATTATTCAATATTTGTATTTGTTCATTGTCATTCGAGCAAGGGACTTGCAACCTTTTTTTAATTGATTCTTTTACTGTATTTAAAGATTTTATGATTTTTGATTAAAATTTTTTAATCTTTGTTTTTATTCATTCTTTATTTAGAAAGCAAAGCCAAAATATCTTCTTTAAAATTTTTATTTCGTTTATTTATTTCTTTCTTCGTTAAAAATTTATCAAAAAATTTCTTAAATTTAAAATTTTTAAAATTAACGAAGGAAAATTTTCGTCAAAGAACTGAACGAAAGTTTTCTTCGTTAAAAAAATTATTAATTAAAATTAAATTAATTCTAAATTAATATAAGAAATTCGTATAAGTCAAAAACAATTAAAATTCAATAAAAAATATATTTCCATAAAAAGCTATTTTGAAAGAAAGAAAGAAAAATTTTTAGTCAAAAGACTGAACGAAAAAATCCTTCGTTAAAAAATATTTTCGAAAAATTTCTTAAATTGAAAAATTATTTTCAAGCTTAACAGAAAAAATTCTTAGTCAAGTATTAAATTTCGAAAATTAACAAAAGAAAAATGTTCGTTAAAAATATTTTAAATTTTAATGAAAGAATGAAAAAAGTTTTTCGTTAAACAAAATTGTCGAAAATTTTCTTTATAAAAAAATATTTTAAAACCTAACTAAAAAATCCTTTATCAAAAGCATTCTAAATTTGACGAAAGAATTATAGAAAAAATAAATTTATCGAAAGGAAAATTTTCATTAAAAATATCTCGAAATTCAACGAAAGATTTATTTGTTAAAATCATAAAAATCATTACTTTATAATAAAAGCTATTTCTAAATTTGACAACAAAAATCTTCATCAAAAACATTCTAAATGTAATAAAAAATTTATTAGTCTCAAAGTAACTTTCCAAAATCATCGAAAGGAAAATTTTTCGTTAAAAATATTACAAAATTTAACGAAATTCCATTGAACAATCTATAATTTCTTTCTAAAGAGAGAATAAAAGAGAGAAGAAAAAAGTACATATTGAGCAGCATCAGCAGCAGCAGAAAAAAGCTATTCTCCTCATAGTCATTTAAAAGAGTAAAGAAACGTGAAGGAGAAAGAAAGCAACAACAAAAAAATGTTATTATACTTTTTTTTGTGTATATGCTTGTGAAGTTGAATGGTTGATTTAGAGGGTTGATGGGTTATGTAAAAAAAGAAAAGAAGAAGGGAAAGAAAAAGCTTCTCACACTCAAACTTTTGCCTTTTAAACGGCGACGACGACGACGACACAAATACATACAAAACACAGACATGACGATAGAAAAAAATTTTTTCCTCATCCTTCTTGCGCTCTTATGTACTTAGACAAAACAAGAGAGTTGAAATTTTTGCTCTCTCATCATTTTTATATATGTCTGGATAGGAGTTTGAGGGAAAATAAATGAATTTCATCATGTGCTTGGAATGAGGACATAAAAGCCGAATAAAAACCGAGAGAGTGAGCGAAAGCAATGGTAAGGGAAAGAAGATGAAATTAGATGTTGGTTGAAGTCAAGAAAAATCTCATTTATTGTTATCATGTTGTGTGTTTGCCATACCAAAACGAATACAAACAATTTTCCATTGCTCTCATTTTAAATCACTCTCCTGCTCCTGCTTCTGCTTGCTTTCTCTCTCAAACTTTTTTTTTTTTTATAAAGCAATGATTTACTCTCGTTTATGGAGGAGTCGAGAATCACACACTAAAAAATATCTCTACATTTTCAGTTTAAAACTAAAAACATTGATTAATTATTTCTAATCCTATTCAGTGTGAAAGAGAGCAAGTGAAAAAAAAAAAACTTTAGTTTTAGGGTGTGATTTTTCCACCACAATTTTCATTAAAAATTTATTAAAAAAAAAGTTTCTTTTCTTCTTATGCTCTATTTTACTGTTGCTGTTGCTCTATTTTCTGATATCATTATTAGAAATTTTATTTTTGAATTTTGCCAAACAGAAATTTTTTATAGAAAATTTTAACAACTCAATTTATTAGTTTTTCGTTTAGTTTCTGTAATAAGGGTTGGAAAAAAAAATCTGTCACAGATTTTGACAGGATCTGTTTTGTCACAGGAAAATCTGTTAACAGATTTTCATCCCTGTCTGTATTTTTAGTAAACAATTTATTCTATTCTAACAAATAATAAGATTAAAAACAGGTGATGATCACTGTGGTGAACGATTTCGCCTTCCTTTGCTGTTTTTCGCAAAAAACTGTCTTTCGTCAGAGTGGCCATCTCCCTGGATTAAAACAAAATTTTTCATAACTTATTTTCGTTTTAAAATAAAAATTTCTTTATTTTTTGACCGTTGAAAATTTAAAATTTTGGTAAACATAGAATTCTATGTTTTTCATAGAGTGCTAAAATAAATTAAATAAAATTTCTATGAAAAACATAGAAAATAATTGTTAATTTTAATTAAAGAAAAATCTAAGTGAAAATAACTTTTGAAAGCGTCATTTTTGATAAAAATTGAAATTCTGAAATTATCTAAGCAAGAAATAATAGAATATTTCATGTAGATAAAATTCAATCCAAAATCTGGATCAAATTTTATTAAATTTTTTCAAAGCCGTTTCCAAATTTTTTTTAAAACTTAATTTTCTAATTATTTTCATTTCTTATCTAATTTTAAGGAAATATTTAGCCATAAACTACAATGTAAAGCACAGTCAATGAAAATATTCAGTGATTTCTTAAAATTTTTCATTCAAAAAAGCAGTTTTAGGGGCATATTCAGGGGATTTTTCGTCAAAAAAGACAACCCCCTGGATTTCTTGTATCTAAGAAGCTATATTTTTTTTTGTTAATTTATTAAATTAATTGTTGATTAGTAAAAAGTTTTTTGATAATATCAAGGAATGAAAACTCTTTTTTGCTTACTATGATTATTTTTTGTCAAAATCTCGATTTTTCTGATCATAATCAATTTTATGATAGATTCTTTGATTTTATAAGTAAACAAGTGATTAGTCATGGAATTATCTACTTTAATATGATTAGTTTAAAAAATTTGGGATCAAAAAAATCAAACAGGAATCAAAAATTATTTCAAGAGTTCTCAGATTTGTATAAAATTGTTCCTCGTTTGAAAAATAATAATTTTAAGAAATGAAGTCAAAAATTTCTATTATTTCTTCGACAATTTTTAATATCTACTTAGTAATATTTAACAGCAAGCAGCAAGAGCGTTAAATGAAGAGAAAACAATCGATGAGATTGTGCATATACACTAAACGCGAAAAGCCTGTTGTGGGAAGTAGAAAGGACAAAATTTATTTGTTTAATTTTCAATTTTTTTACTTCTTAATATTTTTCTAACTTTACGTAACACGAAAAAGCGAGAGAAGGGAGGTAAAATGAGTGCTAAAGTGGGAGGGTTTTGAACAACAGCAGCAATCTCAAAATGATTTTAAATTTTAATCAGTGACCCATTAAGTATGTGTGTGTGAGTCTCTGTTGAGGGTAAAAAAGGACAACATTGAAAATTATTTTATAGATTTTAGAGATGAGATAAAAATCGAAACAAAGCAAATAAATTAAAATTCATTTACTGCTCTAATTATGCAAAAAACCTTTAGTCAACTTTTCACTGGGAAATTTTTTTGTCTCTCCTACACAGAGTTGATAATAAAAAAGAGAGAAAAAGAAGGAAAAAGGTCAAAAGGATTTTGAATAAAATGACAATTTCTTCTTTATCCTTAAAAATTGAAAATTTTCTCTTTATTTAGAGAACAATTATTTTATATTTGACATAAAGCTTTTAAGATTTTCTCTTATAATCTCAATTTTAAAAGCGTTATAAAAAATTTTATTTACTGTTATAAAACTGTTATAATTTTTAGCGCATTTTTGTATAGAAAATGCAGCTTATAAGTTCACTTTGGCTGGCTGGCTGGCTGGCTGGCTGGGTGACGGCTGCTTCGAGATCTCAAAAACTACAATAGCTAGAGACTTCTGGTTTTTTGCTTTTGATTCGTGCTATCGAGTTACTGGCTTATCGCTTAGTTAGAAAGCTGTCACTTATTGCATTATTCGAGATATTACGAATCAAAATTTCCGTATTGAAAAATGTAAACAAAAATTTTGCAAATAATAAACTTCAAGTATGTGTGTGTGAAAATAAATAATCTGAAAAATATTTAAAAAAAGAGAAAAATTTTACAAATCTTCTTCTTCTTTTTATACCAAATAAGAAAAGTCAGAAGAAGAGAAGAGGAAAAAAATCATGACTCAAAAAATGTTGATCCTTCGTCTTCTCCACTTCACTCCATTCCACTTTCTTCAACAGCATACTTATACATATTTGAAAGAGCAAAGAGCGAAGGAATGAGAATGGTGTTTGGGTGAAAAAACTTTCCATTTGTTCGCTGCTCCCTCAACCGTAACTGAGAAATCATTTTCCTTCTGCTTTTCGCTTCTCCTTCACTCGCTCTTGTTCACATTTTGAAATGATGAGGTTGATTATATTCACTGTAATGTTAAAGACGCTTTTTCTTCACCTTTTTCTGTATATTTTGTTAATAACAAATTATTTTCGTCTTATATAATTTAGTTTTAGTTAAAGTTCAAGCTCTTCTTGAATTATAAGCACATGAAGAAAAATTTGTCACGTTTTCAAGTAACTAAAAATAAATTTAAAAAGTTTCTTGTACTTTTTAATACTTGATTCTAAAATTTTGAATAAATTTTTATTTATCTAACCAAAAATACGTTACAAAAACGTTCAAACTTGTTGTCATGGCATGCTAAAGACATATAAAATGGAGAAAAATTTTATAACTGGCATAAAGTTGGATCTCATAAAGTGACTTTATGACAGAAAAAATTAAAACTTTATTAGAGCTATAAAAGTTTTATGAGATATAAAAAGTCGAGGGGATAGACACTGGGGCAAAAAATTTATTTTTTATGAAAATGGGGCCCCAGTGTCTATCCCCTCGTAAAAAGTTTTGTATGGAAAAATTTTATGAGTGTCATACATGAAGGTCAGAGGTTTTAAACTACTAGCCGGTAGTCAATATTTAAAACTTAAAAAGTAGATTCTACTTTTACAACTCTGCTCAAGGTAGTATGAAGAAATTTTGCATCTTTTTAAAAGTCTTGATTTGATTGATAATCCAAGAAATAAGAGAAAAATTAAAATTTCCGTTATGTAGAATTTGAAATTTTTACAACATTTTTTTTCTACAATTCTACAATTTTTTACAAGTAACATTTCTACAATATCTACAAAAATGTCAAATTTTTTACAAGTCAAGATTCAGTCCATAGTTCATAAGTAAATTTTGTTTATTTACCAAAATTTTTGTAAAAGCCCTTTATTTAAATTTAAACCTGTCTGTGAAAAATGTTGAAATTCTACAAAATTTTAAAACACTTAAAATCTTACAATTTTAAAATTTCTACAATATTTGTCAAAAAAGAAATGAAGAAAGAAGCGAAAGCGTTCACTAAAGTGACCAAAATCCAATCAAAGTGTGAAAACTCTTTTTGTTTAATTTGATTATTTTTGAAAAAATCTGACTGATTCTTAGTCTTTATGCAGATCATATTAGTAGAGGCGAAAGAAATTGGTTTAAGAAAATTTGACATCAACAAAAATTAAAAGAAATTCTCAGATCTTGAAAATATTGAAAAATTTATCGAAAATTATTTCTACTGAGCCTTATAGGGTAATAAACAAACGAAAATAGACAAAAGTTGTAAACATTTTTTTTACCTAAGTGTCCATCCCTTTAGTAAAATCCAACAAAATTATTTACGTCTAAATATAAGAAATAATTTTTCAAAAACTTCTCTAGTTAGTAATTTAAAAAGAAATCAATAAATTTTTTTTCTACAAAATAGAAACTCATAGAAGAAAGAAAATAATCAATTAAAAAGAATTTACAAAAATTCATGTAATTAAAGTGAGTGAAGAAAAAAAAACTTCTAGAAATATTCCATTATTTCCGTGATTGATACAAAAAAATTTTTCCTACTCTATTCAACGATAAATTACGTTGTTTACACATACAGAGAATTTTCTCCAACAATAAGATAAGTCGAAGCAAGAAGAAGAAAGAAAAAAATTGAAATTGAAATCTTTGCAACAGTAGAAGATAGCAGAATGTGTATAAGTAGATTGGGGTCGACTATAGATGTCGAAAAAAAGGAAAGAAAAGTTTCGCCACCCTCTCAAACCCATCAGATGATGAAATGTGGTAATAAATTTTCCTTCTTAGTGATGGAATGAAAAAAAAAATCGATTTGCAACCGAGACATCACTTAAAAATAATTTTTGTTTACAATTGTCGAAAATTATTGATTTTTGTTGTCATTTTTTGGCTATTTGTTGTCTCTTGCATCTTCATCTACTGTGAAAATTTAATTTCAACTTCACTTATTGCTTGGATTAAGATTATGGCTTGAATTTCAACAAAAAAATTGACTCAACATTTGGTTTGGATGTGAAAAAAAGGATTTTCAAGTCGGATATAAAAATTCATGCATGTACACAAATCTACATGCGAATAAAATAATCGCGGGGTTTAATTTTTTTTCAACCGAGGCGTAAAACTTTTTTTTTTTCCTCTCCCTCGAGAACTTGTTGCTGTTGTATTTGTACACATATAAAATTAAATTTTTTCGCAACAAGTTTATCATAAACTTAATCATAATTTTTATGATATTGAGCAGCAAGCAAGCAAGAAGGATTTAGTTTTGATGTTCAATTTTTTTTTTGCTCTTTCAAGCTGTTCTGTTGTCATGCGAATGAAATTTTTCTTTGATTTTGTGATTTTTAATTGAGCACTTTTTATCTTATTTTTATGTAAATTCTTTCCTTAATGATTTGATATTAAAAATTTTCAGATCAAGATCAAAATACAAGATCAATCTTAAGATCAAATTTGAAGTTAAGACTTTTAATCTAAACAATATTTAAAAACCATTTGTCAGTCTTGTCCTAATAAAAATTGTATTTTACTAAAGAATTGTTATTCTAATTGTTTTGAAAACAAAAACTATTAAGATCAAGTTCAAAGCTGAAATGTTATTAAAAGCTCTTTTTTGATGGAAAATAAAAAGTTTTAAGTTCAAGATCAAGATTAAGAACAAAATTAAGAATTTTTAATTAAAATGAAAAAACCTCAGATTACATTTTAAAATCTTTGGTCAGTGCCATGTTTTCATTTAATTTTATTTAAAAAATTGTTATTTCAATTAATTTGGAAAAAAAAGTTTTAAGTTCAAGATCTAAATACAAGATCAAGTTTAAGATCACAATTTAAATATTGATCGAAAATTTAACTTCAGGATCAAAGTTTAAATTTTATCAAGGATAAAATAATGCTGATGAAATCTTAAATTTCTTTCAATGTCTTGTTTTCTTTTCTTTTCAATTGGTTGGAAAATTCTCAGAAATAAAAAGTTTTAAGATCAAGATCAAAATACAAGATTAAGTTCAAAATTTATTTTGTATCAAGGGTAAAATAAATTTTACGAAAATTTAAAACCTCTATCAGAGTAATTTTCTATTTGAAGAAAATTAAGTTTAAGATCAAGTTCAAAGTTTAGATTTTACCTATGTAAAATTAACTTTGATGAAATTTTAAAATCTTTTGTCATTGTTATTATCATTATCGTTTGAGCTCTATTTAAGAAAATTTTTATTCCAAATAACTTGAAATTAAAAACTTTTAAAATCAAGATCAAAATGTAAGATCAAGTTTAAGATCAAAAATTTAAATTCAAATTGAAAATCCAAGATTCGTTATAAAAAATGATTTAGACAAAATGATAAAAATAATTTTCAAACAATTATCATTTGACAATGTTGTTGTTATATTTTTTTTCTGTCATATTGTCTTTAACAACTTCCCTTCTCTTCATCGCTTACTCGCTCATCCGTTTATATTATTTTATTTCATTTTTCTTTTTTCCATATTCATTCATTTACACCCTCATTCGCTCACTCACTCTTGAACCTTCTTCTTCTTACCCTTCGTTTTGTTCATAAATTTTATTATAACAGCAGCAACAGCAAGAAGAGAAAAAAAAGAAGCGAAAATTGCGCCTTCTCATTTTCATCCGCGTATTATTTCTTATTATAATTAAACATTCAAATAATAATTTACTTCAATACATTCATCCTTACTTTTTCTTCTTTTCTTCATTGTCTTTTTGAAGAGAGAAAGAAAATAATTTTCAAATACGAAGAACCGTAAAAGTTAAATGGAAAATGAGGTTTTTTTCTACTGCTGCCTATCCAAAAGAACGAAAAAGGACGAAAAATGAATCTGGAAGGGAAAAGTTTTTTGCCTTTTTCTCTCTCTTCACCCTCATACTCATACAGCATCATTGGAAAATTCTCTGCCTTGACTTTAATAGTCCTTTTGTAATGTCCTTTTTTTTCTGCTACTCTACTGCCGCTCTATCATGGTTATTTATTTTTCTCGTTATACTGAAAATTATTTTATTATATTTCCACTACACTTCTTCTCGTTGCTTCCACGTTGAGTTAGAGCTAGAGAGAAAAAAAAAAGAAGAAAAATTACTTTTTTAAGGGTGTGAGAAAGAAAGAGAAAGTAACAGTATAGTTAGTTGGTTGACTATTGCTATAGAATAATAACATTTTCCATGATAAAATATGCTTTCAGTTTAATATAAAAAATTATTAGAAATAATAGAAAAGTCACTTTTACTTCCCAATCAACAAAATCTAAAGCCAAAAACAACTGTTTTAAATTTCAATTTGACTTAAAGATCAATTATGCTTCAAATTTCTTAAAATTTTAAATTTTGTTTCCTCGACACGTCTTAGCACCTTGAAATTTAGGAAAAAAAAAACAGATTCTAACTACAAATATTTAGCAACAGCTAAATTTGACTGACTGACAATTTGAATTTCAATTAACCGTTATAAATGATTTATAAACTTTTGAATTTTGACAGTTTTTTCTTAATTAAATTTCAAAGTTTAACGTCTTTCAAAGTGTATAAAATAAACTTGATGTTAAAGCAATTAACTATTAATTATTGAAGCAATAAAATTCATAAATTCAGGAATTTCTTCTCAAAATTTTTATTTACTGAAAGAAAGTTCAAAATTAGGTTCAAAAATTGATAAATCTAAAGTTCAAATTCATAACGGACAATCAAAATTTTTTATTGGAAATAAGAAATAAATCCTTTCAGCAATTATAACTTGAGCAGATGAAAAGTTTAAGTTGGCATTCTGTCAGGCTTTGAGTTGTCCGCCAAATGGTAAGTGGAAGAGTATCTGATCGGAAATCAGCAGACACGGATTTGATTCCTGTTCGGATTAGACATATAAAAGTGTCTTTTTTATGCTCACCTGACAATTTTCCTAACAATAAAAATTTTCTATTTCTATTATTTCTTCCATCGCAATAAAGAAAAACTAAAACAACACAAAATTTAAAATTAAGTTCAAAAATTCAAATTCATAACGGAAAATGAAGAACAATTACAAAAATTTTCCTAAAATAAAAAATTTCTATTTCTATTGTTTCTTGATTGTCATCATAATGAAAAAAAACTTTCCAAGGTGAGGACACGAGGAAGTCATTGAAATAGCAATTACTCGATTTTGTTTCGCAAAATTAAACACCTCAAAAAGTGTCCATGTCTTTCAATAAAATCAACATTCTCATACCCTTAATATATCAACATTGTATTCATTTCTCTTCTCTGCAGTCTATACGTGAATGTAATAAAAAAAAGAGTCCTAGAAAAAAAATTAAATGCCAAAAGGTTCGAAACAGAATGAGAGAGAGAGAGAGAAAATTTTGTTTTAGGCAATTTTGATCCCTTTTTTGTGTATTTTACTTGTCTTCTGATAGTATTGTATCCATATCTGCATACATGACAGGTTATATGAACACATATTGATTCTCATAGCTCAGAAAATTTTAAATTTCTATTTTTTTTTGCATGTGCGTACAAAATGTAGCGTTACTGATTTTATTTTCATTTGTCTGCTCACTTTTTTCTCTATTTTGTAACAACCAAGGAGAGAGAAAAAAAATTGCATCATTCATTGCTCAATGTAAAAATCCCGCAGAATCATCAGGAATAAAAAAAAAAATTATGATTAAGGCACAAAAGAGAGAAAAAATACTTTTCATCAAGGGAATATTTGCTGCTATTTCTGTTGTTGTATTTCAAATATGAAAGAAAGAAAAAAAAATCTCACAGAGGCCCAAAACCATCCACTCTGTGAAATTTTTTTTTCTCTCTCTCCTTCTGTTTTTGCTGTTGTTTCGACAATTGTTTGAATGAAAAAAGAGAAGGGAACATGTACAAACGACAACGACGACGACGACAATGACGACAATCATGATGATGAAGATGAAGAGAGAAAAGAGGAAAAATGCGAAACATCTCGAGTGAAATATTATTTTTGATAAAGTGGTGTCACAATTGTTTGGCTTTTAATATTTTATGAATGCCAAAAAAATATCGTCATTCTTTCATAATTTAGTAAAAAGAAAAGAAAAAGAAAATTTTTGTCATTTATTATTAAATAATTATTTATCGAAAAAGGAAGAAACTGAAACTAGAATTTTAACGAAATTTTAATAAAAATGTTTCTCTTTAAAATGTAAATTTTAAAGTTTCTCTCATCAATTGTCAATAATTCAATGTTTATTATTTTTAATAATTTTTGTCTTAAGTTTTCGTTAAATATTCAATTGTTTTTTTAACGAAGAAGTTTAACGAAAGTTTAGTAAAAAATTTAATTATCTCTCATGAACAGTCGTTCAATATTTTTTATTCTTATTCATTATAGACTTAAGTATTTGAAAAATTTAAAATCAATATTTTTATCGAAAAAGAAATTTGAATTAAAATTTTATGGGAAAAAATTTATAGACCTAGATAGAGGGCGCTGGCAACATAAATATTAGAGTTTATTGGTTGAGGTCATTAAAAAGTCCTTAAATAGTCAAAATAAGTCTCGTAAAAGTCATCACGTGTTAAGAATATTCTTGATCATCATTCATCGCAATTAAATAGTCATTTAAATCCTAGTAATACGTTACAAATTTTAAAAATTTCCGTTATGAATTTAAATTAAGTTCAAAAATAAATAAGTTCAAAATTATTTGAACTTTCTTTATTGTAAACAAAATGCAAATTTCAAGTGTGCAAAACATCACAAACAAATAAAGAGACAAGCGGAAATTAATAAAAAGTGTGGTAATAATAATAAAAATTACTAAATTTATCAATTTAACTTCTAACTTAAAAATATTACAAAAAATAAAAATTTTAGCAACAATTTTCCCAAAAGTACATAAAAGTACAAAGGTTCAAAAATGAAACGCTCTATTATTTCTATTTAACTTTAAATATGTTTGTGCATAAATGACTGTGAAGTTTATTGGTTTTTATTAGAGGGATTTGACTGAGTGGTGAACAGGAGCAAACAACAAAGAGAGAGAGATTGTATGTAAAATGTTTGAAAAAAGGGAAGTCAGAGTATAATACACAAATACATATAATAAACTCTATTATGCTGTCATGACGGAGACGATAAATATAATATGAATTGTGTGTAGTTCAATTATAGTCAAAGGTACAAATACAAATGTCGATAATAGTGATGAAGTTAACACAGGAGGAGAAGGGAAATGAAGTTAGTTAGGCACATTTGAAAATTAAATTTTAATGATTTAAATTAAGTTAGTAAATAATTATTTTATCATTGCTTTGCACTATGATATTGACTTAAATCTAAAAGATTATTTTATCATCATCAGTTAACAATGACTTCAAGATTAAATGATAAATTTCTCATGTTGTCTTCAACATACAATCCCAAGGATGACTTCCTCCCTTCTTCGCGTGTTTATTTTTAAAATAGAAATTAATCTTGTAAAAAAATTTATTCTTTTCTCTTCTCACACTCATAGAGTGAAACGGGGTTAAATATATAAGAAAAATATGTGAAGATGTATCTTGACGAAAAAGAAAAGAATGAGGGTAAAAGAGAAATACCTTAATGTATAATATAATTTGTCGGTTTCTTGGTTCGTTTCTTACTCACTGGGTGACATTAAGATATATTAATAAATTTTGACAAAAAAGAAATTTCATATAAATTTTCCAACTGAACAAAATGAAAGAAAATTTTTGTACAAAATTGACTAAAAAGCTGCAAAATTCTTACATTTGTTTCAACTTGAAATTTTCTTTAAAATTGTAACTAAAAGATTCAAAAATTTTTAGCAGAGTCCGAAATGGTTTTACAAATAACTAAAAATCAATCAAATTTTAATCGATTAAAATTTATTTAAATTTAATTAGTTGTAACTAAATTTTCAAACGGTTTCAGACTCTGATTTTTTGGATAAAAAATGTTTTTTACGTGGCAAAAAGTTTCTTTGAAATCTTTTTTAGAGCTCTAGCTATAATTTATAGCAAATTTTAGCTCAAAAGCTTTTATTTTCTCCAAGTTAGAGCATGAATTTTCAATTTGCAGATTTTCAGAAATTCAAGATATTAGTTTTAAGTTTTTCGATCATAATTCGTAAACCATTTGGTCTAGAGTTTTAGATTTTGCATCATTTTGCTCAAATTTCACTTTTTCATCAGAATCAATCATAAAATGATCTTGATTTTCGCAGAAATTTCCAAATTTTTAGAAAAAATTATCCTAAATAATCAACAAACTCAGGAAGTAGCCATCCTTTACTTTTTTAGAAGCTTTTTATAACTGTTAGAAAACTTTTAGCTCCACAAATTGATAACCAAAACAAAGTAGTCTTTGAAAAATGAATTTTTTGTATGGAAAAATTCCAGACTTAGATACAGAAAAATATCAAAAGTGAGCAAATAAGAACAGAACAAATCAACAAGAATCTAGGTCTTAACATACGATGCTCCAAGTTGCTCCAAATTGGTCTTTTTTGCTAATTTTTTTTTTATTCTTTGACGTTAAATTTTAGTTCTTCTAAAAAATTTAAACTTAGTCATAGTCGCAAAAAAAGGTCTAAAGAGAACTAAAAAGAACAAATAAGAATATAAAAGATCAAACAGAAGCAAAAGAAAGCAAAAAAAAAAAAAGTAAATTGAAGCAATTAGAAGCAACAAAAATCAACTTGTTTTTCCCTGTTACACTAAGTAGCTCTTTTTTTACTCCTTATTACTCATTTTTGCTTCTTTTTTTATTTGCTTTAACGCCTGAGAAATATTTTTTGACAGCCATTTAACTCTAACTAAGAATAAATTGAAACAAGCAAGTAGCTCGAGCATGAGAGAGAGAAAACAACAAAAATTAATTAAAACATCAACAACAATCCGACAATAATAAATTTTATTACATGTCATCTTCTCATCATATTCAATATATCATAAAATAAAACTCGCCTAGTGATGATGAAGCTTCAGCAGGAGAAGGAGAAGGAGAAGTTTTAATTATAATTATTACGAGAAAGCGCGAGATTCATTAAAAATTAAGTAGCAATTAAATGGACAAGTTGATTTTTATATGCGCGCAATTAACTCTTTAACGGCACGAGACGTGAAGGTCGTTTAGTATGTAAAATGCACACAATACTAATATACGAAAAAGTAGGTGTAACAGTGCAAAAAAAAAAAACTCTTAAGATGATTTCATTCAAGTTGTTGTTTTGACATTAGAGCCAGCACCTAGTAGTACTACAAACAACAACTTCAATGAAAGAGAGCGGCTGTTGCGTGTCAATGGGCGGATTCTGAAAACAACATGAAATTAATTTTCATATACAGAAGCTAATTTACCTTGAGCTCTTTCATTTTTCGGTAAAGGACTGTTTTAATTATTTCCTAATTTTATTCTAACACAAAATTTGTCTTTTTGTGTTTTTATTGGATTTAACAAATGCAACAAAGAATCACAAAAATATTCATTTTGCATTGAAACATTTTTCTCTCTTTTTACATCATAAATTTTTTATTTTTTCACTTGAATCATTGACTTTATGCCTTGCATGATAAAATATTGTCCACTGTGCAATATGATAGTCAATGATGAAAATTTTACAATCAAAGAGGCTTTACTTTTTTGATAAATTGATTATTTTTTTTTGTCCTGGTCCTTCAATCGACCGTTAGGGAATTCTGAAAAAGCCTGCGACATGCAACTATGATTTTTCGAAATCATTTAAACATTAAAAAGTTTGTCAACAGAAAACTTAAATACCATCATTTAGTTAGTTATTAATGTTCCTTGATGTAAAAGAAGTTATCACAAGACAAATCCAGACTTCATTTCTCATCGTATTCAGCTTAAAACTTTAAATATTTTGTTTTTATTTTAATATTTATTTTCCAAAAAATTCGAACATTCAAAAAAATCTTTTCAAAAAGAAGTGTGAAAACACGTTTGAAATTTTTTTCAACGTTCAAAATTTTCAATTGAAACAACCAGGATTTTTTTGTTTATTTTTTGTTGTAAAATTATTTTAACGAATTTCGAAAATTGTTTGAATTCATTTTCGAATTATTTTTCGAAAATTTCTAAAATTCGAGAAATGAATTTTGTTAACAAAAAGATTAACTTAATTAGTTATTTAATGATCTTTAATGTTTAAGATGTTGTTCTTAAGTTAAATAAGATATTATTTCACACCATTACAGCTTAAAACTTCTAAAGCTTTGTTTTTCGACAATTTCGAAAATTTACATTTTTCCAAGGTAGGAACATTAAATTAGCTGAGTTTTCAGTAAAATTTATTTAATTCTGACAAATTAACAAATTTCAAGCAAAAGTTCAAAGTTTCATTGCAAAATACCTTTAGAATCAACAGAAAACCTCACTCAAATTTTTTTTATGAAAACTTTCTAGTAAATACTAGTACCCTAACTTTTTTTTAATAAAAAATGAAAATTTTTTCTTGGTAATGTCTCTATGTTACATTTTTTCATAATTTCAAAATTAAATAAATTTAACGAACTATTTGAAAATCAAAAAATTTTAAACCAAATAAACAAAACTTTTTGACAATTTTTCTTCCAGTGAAATCCAAAAAAGACAATTATTAATAATCCTCAATGTGAAGATGATGTTATTAAATTGAACAATTACAATGAAATTTGAAATTTTGTAAAATTGATTTTCGAAAATGTTTTTCAAAAAAATTCAAAAATTCAAAACTTTTTAACGAAAATATTTGAATTTAAAATTTTATTAACCGTTAAAATGATGAGTAAAACAATCAGTTTTAAAATAATAAATAAAATGTATTATTAAACTATTAAAACAATATTTTGTATAATTTATAATTGCACAACAAAGTCTTTATTATAATTAAACTAAAATGAAGCTTACACAAACACCATGAAAGACAAAAAACGCTTCTCGTTTGTGCTTTTTTATCCATTAATAAATAAATGAAAAGCGTGTTGTTTTTGTTGCTAACTTTTTTTTCTGTGGGTTGACAATGGGTGAGGCGAGAAAGAGTTAGTTTATATTGGCTCACTAACAAAAGCACCAAACGAACAAGCACAAAAAGTGCATTACACTAAAAATGAAAATTTTTCATTTTCATACCGAGCACACTGGCAGAGAAGATTGACAAGCTTGAATGGGAGCACAAGGTGGTAGATTATAGCAAGCAGAAAAAAAAACTATTTTTCATGCACTCAAACCAACATTTTTGCGCACTTGAGAAAATCTATTATCTCAACTCCGTCGTCGTTGCCGTCGTCTATCGTCGTTTTTGTTTGCTCTTGCTTGTGCTTTTGCCACTTGTAAATATTTCAATATTAAAATTATTATATTTCTTCATGCAATTTCTCCCTAGAGCAAAGGGTAAGAACTTTTGATACTTCAAAGAAAAATCGATCATAGTTATCATTGAAAAATTTAGAAAAATCAAAAATTTGTATCAAATTTGATTTTTTGATGTTATTTTTGATTTTTTTATACTTTTTTAATGAAGTTCGCACCCTTTGCCCTTAAGTTAGTTAAAGAAGGAACAGCGAAAAAGTTTAACATTGAATGTGTGTGTGTGTGAATGTGCATAGAAATTTCATTGAAATGCATTATGTTGGAATGAAATAAGTATCATGTTTCATGAAATTTCCACTAAAGAGAAGAGGTAATGACACTCTGATTAGTCAATTTAATCTAATTTAATTTTATTTAATTATTAGGAGAAACTAAATATGAAACTTAAAGTCATACTAAATATGCGTGAAAAAAATTTAATAACTGGCATAAAGTTTGATCTAATAAAGTGATTTATAAAGAATTAAACTCTACTTGCTACTCAAACAATTTTTCCATTCAAATTTTTTATGTCTTTTAAAACTTTTTTTACTGTTATAAAATTTTCATATTTTCTAACTTTATAAGAACAAGTTGTTATAGCTGTTACAAATATTTTATTCTTGAGACGCTCAATGTTATATTTAATGATTTTTGATTAATATCATTGAGAAAAAAGTTTTTTAACTGGCATAAAGTTTGTGCCAATAAAGCATAGTTATGAGTCCTAAAAAGCAAACTTTATTAGTCTTATAAAGTTTGCTTTTTTGAACTCATAACTATGCTTTATTGGCACAAACTTTATGCCAGTTAAAAAACATTTTTCTCAGTGATCAAAGAGCTTTAGACAAATTTTGATGAAAAATTTCAAAGATGAATAACACTTAATAGCAAAACATAGAAACTATTGAAACTTAAAGAATTCGATATAGGAATTTTTTTAGGATTTTAAGAAGTGAAGATACTCTGATAAATCAATTAAATTTTACTTAATTATGTCGAGCAACTTAATATGAAGCTTAAAATAATATTTAGATTGATTCTTAAGAGTTTTTGACAAATTTTGATTAAAAATATTTAACATGAACAACTGATAATAGCAAAAACAGAGTAACCATTGAAACTCAGAAAATTTTGTATCAAATATTTACTTAAGATTGTTTATACGTCAACTAAAAACTTACTAAATCACTCAATTGTTTTGAAAAATGAAATTTGAAACTCAAAATCGTATTTAATTGTTTAATAATAACTTTGAAGGGGTTTTATCAAATTCTGACGAAAAATATTTGAAATGATGAGATTAATAGCAAAACAAAGTAACCATTGAAAATTCGAAAATCTTTATAAAAATTTTTCTGAAAAATGTTTGTTTACATTTTAAAATTTGAAAAAATCCGTTAATTTTAATTATCAAAATATTTCGATACTTAGTAATTTCTCTCTAGATTTCGACAGCTGAAATTTTAATTTCTGAAATATTTTTGTACACTACTTTCAAAAAAGTCTTAAATTTTTGAAAATCTTTTTTTTCTATCAAGATTAAAATCAAACACAGTCAAGTTTCAGTCTGCTGTCCATAAATAAATTTTAGTTGGAATTTAGAGCAAATTTATCACGGAAATTTTTTGCAAAGTCCATCATTTCGAATTTAAAGTTTACAGTCTAATCAGATTGTCATCGCCTTGACTTTTTTTCCTTTTAAACAAATCGTGCGCCTTTCTTTCATCGTCTCATTTTCTCTCTGCATACAAATGTATTTATATAGAGCAAGCAAGAGAGTAAGAGTGAATGTAGAAAATTTAAAATACAATTTTCATTTTCTTTTTTTCCACCATATATATTCAGCAGCAGCATACGGTAAAAATGTTTGACTGCAAAAAAAAGAGCTTTTTTGTATTTGTTTAAAGCTTTTTACAAAGATGATAATGACATGACATGTGAATTGTTGCTAATAAAAACCACTTTTGTAATTAAACGGTGGCAATAATCTTTCTGTTCTCTCTCTATATATTCATTTCCCTTCAACACATTTATTTTTGTATATTGAAATTGACACACAAAAGAGGCAACATGAACAAGAGAAGAAGAAAAAAATTTATGTTGTCGAGGGATGAGTGAAAGAAGAAGAAAAAGAAGAAGCGGAAAGAGAGAAGATGAAAATACTTAAACAAATATATTATGACATAGAAAAAAAAAAAGAATTAACCGAGAGAGAGAGAGAGAGTCAGAGAGAGAGCCAGTTAAAGAGAGTCTCTTTATGAAATTTTTCAATCTCTTTTCTCTCTCGATTTCTCTCGCTCGCTCAATTTTCTCTCAATTTCATTTTATATTTTATACGATGTTATGTTGCTGCTGCTCTTTATTCAATTTTTGTTGTTGGACGAAATTAGGTGATATAAAAGAAATATACGTAGAAAATTGTGTGTTGTGTTTTATTTTTTTTCTCTTCTTTCTCAACTTACTTCTTCTGTGTATAGCGGTATAACAAAAAAAAATAAAAATGAAAAATAATAAATGAAAGAAATATCTATATATCAATGAAGAATGTGTTTTTAACAAAGTGAAAAATAAATTATGAGAAGTTTTTTTGATTTTTATGAAGCAACAAAATAAAATTCTGCAAACAAAAGGAGAAATAAAAATTAAATTTTGATTTTAAAAACAACAGAAAAAAGAGAAAGAAAAATTTTAGAATTTTCTAAAATTTTAGAATTTTCTAAAGCAACAACATAAGAAAGAAATAAAAGCAAGTTAAAAAAGTGTAAAGAAATAAATTAAAAATTTGGATTAAAAACATCAAAAAAAGAGCAAAATATTACAAGGAAAAATAAAAATGTTTCTACAATAAAAGAAGGAAAAAAATGTTAAAATTTTGATTTCAAAGTAACAAAATAGAAAATAAAGCAAGTTAAATTGAAAGAAACATCAACTAAAAAAAAGAAGGAAAAAGGAAGAAATTTCCACTAGTGAAAGAAATAAAAAGTTTTTGATTTCAAGAAAAACAAATTCAATTTTGCTTTTTAAAACAAGAACAAATAAGAAATTTCTGTTTAAAATTCAAAAACAGCAACAGAAGAAATAAAATAAAATTTTTTACAATAAAAGGAGATAAAAAGTTAAAAATTGATTTAAAAACAACAGAAAAGAAAAGAGAGAAAAAATTTTACAAGAAGAGAAAAATAATTTTTGATTTTTAAAGCAACAACTCAAGGAAAAAAATTAAAGCAAGTTATATAAGTGTAAAGAAATAACAACAGAAAAAATAAAATTAAACAAAAATTTCTACAATAAAAGGAAAATTTTGATTCCAAACAGCGAAAAAAAGAAATAAAAATTAATTTTGAATTCAAAAAACATCAAAAAAAAAGAGCAAAATTCTACAAGGAATATAAAAAATTTTGCTTCTTAAACATGAAAATAAAAAATTTCTGTTCAAAATTTTAAAACAAAATAAAAGAAATTTTTTACAATAAAAGAAGAAAAGTTTTGATTTTAAAAACAACAAAAATACAGAAAAATATTGAAAGAGAAATAAAAATTAATCCTGTGTTTTAATCAAGAAATTAAATTTTGCTTTCAAAACAAGAAAATTTCTATTAAAAATTTCAAAAACAAGCAACAAAAAGTAAAATTTCTGTTTAAAAAGATAAAAAAGAATTTAAAATAATGAAAAAAGTGAAAAATATTAAAAGAAGAACAGACATTGTGTGTACGGTTTATTTGAGTGGTTTTCATTCTTGTTGATTCAACATAAGGGTGAGCAAAAAAATAATTTTCTATGGAATATTATAGAGTGAGTGAGTGAGTGAATGAATGAGTGAGAACAGTGAAGGCCTTTTCTTGGAAGAAAAAAATTGATTTTTCCTCTTCCTTTTTTGTTCGCTCTCTCTTTCTCTCAACCCACATTTTCTTTTTCATTTTAGTCGTCATACCGATGATTTTTATTTTTTAAATAAAATTTTGAAGCATTTTTTGCAAAATTTCAATTTGGTCAAAAAATTAAATTCTTAAAAATTAAATTTTCTCATGAGTTTATAACAAATCATCATTAGAGACTAAAAAGGGGTGACAAGAATCATCAATAGTTTGTGTGTGAGAAGAGAGAGAAAAATGATTTAGATTAAGGGGGACGAGAAAATGTGCATAGACGACGACGATGATGACTACGAGCACAGAAGTGAGTGCATTGACGAGGATTTTTGTTTGCTATATTATTATTACCAGAGTTGTTATAATCTGTAGAGAGTCATGGGGAAGCAACCTGAAATCAGAAAGTGGCTGAAGAAGAAGTTGAGATAAAAAAAATCGGTTTTTACGGCTGCAAATCGTATTTATTGGCTGTTAAATTAGCGTACAAAAAGATACTTATCGCTTATATAGTAAATCAATCCAGGTCACGAGAAGCAAAGAGTAAAGTCAGCTTTTTGTCACTTGGTTGATTTGCAGGTGCATAATAAGTGAATCATGTCATATGATTCAAGCCGCTACAGTCAATAGTTAAAAAATTAATGAATTTTCATGTTCTTCTAAAACTTCTAGGAAAAGATAGAAAAATTTTATTGTTTATCATAATAAGTCTTAATAACGTGAATTAAGCTCAGCAAACATTGAAGAAAATTAGCTTGAAATTTAATCATTTTTGTTAACACAAAGAAAAATTTTTGTAAACAAATTTCTAGCTTCTTTCTAAATCTTAACAAAATAAGCAATTTATTCATTATTTCAATGTTTTTGAATAGAATTTCAAACATTTAAATCATAAATAAAGCGAATTTTTGACTAAAAGTCCGACAATTTTCGTAGTCCGACTTTTTCAATAGTCGAAATTTTTTTTTGACTATAACAACTCTGATTATTACTAAATGTTACGTCTTTCACATATACAAATAAAGATCATCATCATGGCAGTATTTAGAGGGTGATTCATGCACGCATTATTGAATTGTATTTATACCACCGTTGCTGTTGCTGTTGCTGCTTCTTTTTCTTTCTTTTCCTTTCCTCTTTCATTCTCTTTCTCACTTACATTTCTTTCTCTCTCTGTTCTCTCTCTATGTTCATGTTCTTTTTTATTTATATATGTGTGACATGTACTACTGCTGCTACAGTAAAAACCAATATATTCATATTCATTTCACTTTTTTGTTTTGAATTATGATTCTCTTTTTCTCTCTCGCTCACTTATACATATTGAAGTGAGGGTGCGCTTTTTTCATGGCTATTTTCATCCATTAATACGTAATATATACTGTACACGCTGCTCTACGTATAATAAAGGGCTATTTTTAGGATTCAATTTCATTTCAATTCTCAATGCTTGTTTTTATTTGTTTAATATTTTTTGTTTTATTGACAAGTAATGAAGGAAATATTATGAAAATTTTTCTAACTATACAACATGACTATTTAGTAAAAACTTCTTAACTATCTTTTATTGATATAAAAATAATCACAAGGGACGCGAACTCTATCAAAATATCAAAAACAAATTTTTGATACTTTTCATACAAAAAGATTTTCTTCAATGACTACTCTGTTTTGCTTATCAAGAATTTAAACACCTTAGATAAACATCTTTATAAAACAAATTAGTTTTCCATTCATAGCAGCTCACGATAAATTTCTTACAAAGCTAAAGTTCATGATTAACAATATGCGCTATATTAGCCTTGATCTGCGATGATATGATGTATCAATTTTAGCGTGCAATTTCATATTAAGACAAGAAGTTGAAACATTTTAAATATCTTATTTGAAAATCGCAGAAATATTGCACCATAATTGCATTTAACATCAATTAGGATAATAATATATCTTTGAATGGTTTAGCGAAAATAATTTGATTTTAATACAAAAATAACCCATGTGAAATTAGTTCACATTTTGACTGAATACTTACATTTTTACGTACGATATTTCGACCGAAAAATCGGCAGATAATTCAGTCGAAAATGACTTTGATCTGTCAGCCGAAATGTCGGCGAAACTTTTTGTTTTGTTATCAATTTGCCATGATAAAAAATGTAAATTTTTATTGACTGTGAGGAAAAGTCCTTTTTAAATTCCAAAGAATTTGGAGTTCAATTCGAACGAATGTTAGAACGTAACTAATTAGCTGAGTTTTTGGTCCAAAAAGTGGACTAACTTTTCACAAGTTGTACTAGATTATAACAACTAATTTCATAGATGATTCTCATTATGAAATTTTAAAGTTAAGACTTGAGAATTTTTCAGTCACTCTGACAAAATCATGGCCTAGTGCCTGTTTACAAAAATGCGTTAGAAAATATATTTTATCCTTTTAATTGCGTTAAATTGAAGCTCAATTAAATAGATTTTTAGATTTGGTTTCATTCATTAAAAAATTTTATATGTAAAACCAAGACTGAAAAATTCTTTAAATTCTGTGATAAAATCAATTCTTTCAATTAATTAAATTGAATTTAGTTTAAGTTTTATTTAAAACAGAAAAATGAAAGCATTCAAGCAGCTAAATGTTCTATTATTTCTTGTTTGATTAATGAAAAAAAGGACGAGAAAGAGAGAGAAAAATTTTTATTTTGAAAATAAAAAAATTCAAGTGGCAAGCAAGCAGCAAATAAATTTTTTCTATTATTTGTATTCAACTTAAATCCCTTGAAAATGCATAAATAGAAATATGGAAAAATAGTAATAAAATCGTATCTAATTTTCTAGAAAATAAAGAAAGCGTGTGTTGTGTACACAATTGAAATTTATATGAAATGTAATATTATGCATATTCAACATAAAAAGAAAAAATTAGGAATTAACAGAAGGTTGAAATGTGGGTGGTGAATAATAGATTAACATTATTTAGCTTTGAGGTTGATTTTTCGGAGCTTTCACACAGTTCAAAAAGGGAGGAAAAAATTTCTCGCTTCAGTTTGGACGAAGAGAAAAACGGAAAGAAGGAAGAATGGGTGGTGAAATTTAGGAATTATTTAAGTGCTGTGATAGGAAGTCACAGAGTTAGTTAGAAGCCTTGATCCAATTTCTTTAGAAGCCATATATGCATGGATTTTCGATGAATCATTTAAGGAAAAATTAATCGAGGTTAAAACAATTTTGGGGTGTTTAGAAGTTTGCTAAAGACTTTATTTTTCTTCTTTATTTGATCATTTAGACAATTAGAACTTCAAAATTTGATTTTATGAAATTAATATCAAAATTTAACTTAAAAATTTAACTTAAAAATTTGATTAAAATCTTAAAAAATTCATAAAAATTGTCTTAAAAGCTCTTAAATCAAAAATAAAATCTAAAATGAAAAATAAATGTGAAAGAATTGTGAAAAGTTTTATAATTTGCAAAATTTTGTTCAGTTTTTTCCTAGGCGTAGACACACGTTGCTCTTTGTTAATCTTTGTAGATTTTTATTTGCTCTTTCTTGCTCTTTTATTGTCTGTCCACGTCTGAGATTTTTCGCCTTAATTTGCCAAAAACCTTAACTTTGTTATTTGTAAATCACGTTGTAAATCACTTTTGACACAATAACAAATTCAAGATTCTTTTCCTTGCAATCATTCGATCTATTGCTGCCATAAAAGCCAATAAGAAGTCGAGAAATTCTAAAGTAAAAATTAAAGCAAAATAACAGTGGTTATTTTGTGCAAAATTACTTTTAACAAAATTTTGTTCAGCTTTTTTTCCCAGGCGTAAGCACACGTTAATTTTCTATTGGTCTTTCTTGCTTTTTTTTCTGCACGCTTGGGATTTTTCGCTTTCTTAAAAATATTCTAAGGTTTGCAAACACTATTGAAAATTCAAATCTATTACCAAATTCAATAAAAATGTTATCTTTTGTTTTTAGAGTTTTTAACGTATTTTCAGCTTTTTGAACTTGAAAATGAGCAATTGCGATTATTTTTATTTGTAAACGGCGTTGTAAACAATCATAAAAAGTTTTCTTCTTCAGTTATTTCTCTAATTTAAAATGTTTAAACAAGTTATATAAAAAATTAGAATTCAGCACTTGCATGCAAATAGCAGAATCTAAAAACGTCTCTAATTTATTCAAATTTAATTTAATTTGATCAAAACATAGTAATTTTAGACATTTCTGAATTGCTATTGAATTTTCCAAGTTTTTTAAGTTTTAGAGACGTTTTTAGATTTTCAAGTGATGAATCCTAATTTTTTATGTTTTTATTTGTGTTTTTCTACACCTTTTTTTTGTCTTTTTTATTGCTTAGAACAAAGGAAAAGAACTTTCATAAAACGTCACAAAAAGCTGCATAAAGTCAAAGTTGTTAAGAATATCAAATTTGTTTCTCAAATTTACAACAAAATAAAAAAATTAAAATTCTTCTACTTGCAAAATTAATCGATCCATTGCTGCCATAAAAAGACAACAAAAATATTAATTTAATTTATTTATTTATCTCATTGCAGATCTATTTAACGAATGAATAACCACGGGACCTCAGTTGGAGCGACCCGAAACAGAGGTGGTATCCAAGCTGATAAAACAACGCCAAATGTCTATTATCATCACACTTTAGAGCCTCAAGTTACAACGATTGAGCAACAACATCAACAGTCAAGGCTACATTCACAGCAACGACAAACAAATTGCAACAATTTTGGTAAGCATAATGATTGTTTGTGTTATTTAATCTCCATCTCACGCAGAAAAAAAGAAAAAAGGAGAAAAACATTCTCGCCCACTCACAGCAGCAGCAGCAACAACTGAAAATTCATTTATTTGTTTATTATTTTTCATGATTATTACACTTTATTTTAGTTAGTGAAATACGATACTAATAATCTCTTATACTTAACCAATGAAAGTTTATTTCTTTTAATATCATATTGCCAATATCACCGCATGTCACTCTTTATTTAATAATTACAACGACTTTTTTCTTTCTTTCTCTGTATTTCATCATTGACGTCAAAAAATTTTTCTCCTTTTTCTCCTTTTTGTCGTCATCATAAACACATTATGATTCTGTTGCTGTAACTGATGACTATGTGTAGGTGTTTGGACAACGATGGTATTTTCATGCGAATTTATTATTTATTCAAACGTAGATTTTTCTTCTTTTTCTCTTCAACATTCTCAGTTGTAATACAAACAAGCAAGCAAGCAAGCAGACGATATAAAGAAAATTTATTCATTTTTTTAACAAATGAAATGAAAATTTATCCTTAAATTCTTCCTTTTTATTTGTTTGATAAATTTAAAAATTAATTTAAAAATAACGGAAAAATAAAATTTAAATTTTAATTTAATTTAATTTAATTTGTTATTTATAAGGGGAAAACAACTTAACGAAAATGATCAAGCTTAATGACAGCTACGAAGAAAAAATTAATTTTTTCTCACTTTTTCTCTTTTTTCTCACTTATTCTCTGTTTTCTTCATTTTTATCCACTTTCTATTTTAGGAATATTTCAGGTTTTAGGAAGTTTTGAGCTCTCAAACTTTCAAAATTGACAGAAATAATCTAAATAGATCTAAGAAGCCTACTTCAGTAAAATTTAAATTTTTTTAAAAAAGTTTGTTTTTTCTTGATTTTTCTTCACTTTTTCTCCGTTTTCTATTTTTTTCGTTCTTTCTTTGAAGCTATCACACCCTCGAAAAAGACGAAATATAGAGAAAAGCAGCAAAAGTAAATATTTATTCTGATTTTCTCAGATTTCAAAATAATTCTTTAGCAATATATTAAAATCAAGAAATAATAAAATGCGTGATTTAATCGTTAAAATTCAAATTTTAGAGAAATGTCAACTAAAAATGATCTGAAAATCTCCTAAAACTGCGTTTTTGAATACAAAATTTAAGATTCACTGAATTTTCTTACTAATTGTACTTTTCATTAATAGTTTATGACTCAATATTTCCTTACAATTAGAAAACAAATGAAAATAATTAGAAAATTCATAGAAAAAGAAAATTTTTAAAGGAAATTTTGTAACGGCTTTATAAAATTCAAAATTGAGATATTCTATTATTTCTTTATTAAAATAATTCTAATAGTGCAAACAGGGTTGTTAAAAAGTGCTTAACAGAAAGCATAGTGTTGCATAGAAATTGTATGAATGTTCAGTTTAAAACACTAAAATAAATTTTATCAATCAATTAAAACCGAAATTTCATCATTAATGGCGCTCTGGTGACCACAAATAAAAAGTAAATATTACATATTATACACCATTGAAAAGGTCTTTCAAATACCTTTTCAACAAGCTATCAATCATATATTTCCGATAAACTGGTCAAGAGTTATGAATTTTTAAATATAAGCATGGCCGAAGCATGACTTTAAAGCTAAAAATTAAGATTTTTGTGGTAAAAAAAATATTTTTCTCATTTTATAGTAATGATTTAAAGACTAAAAATCCAATAATATCAATTTTTTGGAAAAATCAATTTTTTTCAACAAACTCTGAAAATAAATCTGAATATAATGGAAATTTTTAAATTTATTCTTTACATTTTTCAAAATTGAAAAATTTTTCTTTCGCAATTTAACATGATTTTTAATTATTTTAAACCTTTTAATAAGTCGTCAATATTATGCTCATTAAGAAAAATTAGAGGATCTAATTTCAAAAAATCTCTCAAGTAAATTTTCAAAAATATTAAAATTCACAAAATTTTCAAAATTTTAGTCAATTTTTTTAGTTACTTAAATAATTTTTTAACTTCTCTTAAAAAGCAGTAAAAATATTTCCTTTAAGTTCACAGAGAAGACGATTTTATAATTTTCCTTAGTCTCTTAATGTTTTTGTGGCCAAAACAAAATACACAGCAAAAAAATGTTTTTTCGTCGTCGTTTCTCATCCCTCCTTAACTTGGCATGAAATTTATATACTTTTTTTTATCATTTTGGGAGTATAAACGGAGAGAAAGCAAGAAAGAGAGAAATGGTGGAA
>JACWBX010003685.1:36734-59745 GCA_014622435.1 Polypedilum pembai
TTATACTTAACCAATGAAAGTTTATTTCTTTTAATATCATATTGCCAATATCACCGCATGTCACTCTTTATTTAATAATTACAACAACTTCTTTCTCTCTTTCTGTATTTCATCATTGACGTCAAAAATTTTTCTCCTTTTTCTCCTTTTTGTCGTCATCATAAACACATTATGATTCTGTTGCTGTTATTGCTGACTATGTGTAGGTGTTTGGACAACGATGGTATTTTCATGCGAATTTATTATTTATTCAAACGTAGATTTTTCTCTTCTTTCTCTTCAACATTCTAAGTTGTAATACAAACAAGCAAGCAAGCAGACGATATAAAGAAAATTTATTCATTTTTTTAACAAATGGAATGAAAACTTATCCTTAAATTCATCCTTTTTATTTGTTTGATAAATTTAAAAATTAATTTAAAAATAACGGAAAATTAAAATTTAAATTTAAATTTTAATTTCTTTGTTGTTTATAAGGGGAAAAAACTTAACGAAAATGATTGAGCTTTGTGACAGCTACGAAGAAAAATTTAATTTTTTTCTCACTTTTTCTCTTTTTTCTCACTTTTTCTCTATTTTTTTCATTTTTTTCCAACTTTCTATTTTAGGAATATTTCATGTTTTAGGAAATTTTGAATTCTGAAATAATTTTAAAAAAGACTACTTCAGTAAAATTTAAACATTTTTAAAAAAGTTTGTTTTTCCTTGATTTTTCTTCACTTTTTCTCCATTTTCTATTTTTTTCTTTCTTTTTTCGAAGCTTTCATACCCTCGAAAATGACGAAATATAGAGAAAAGCAGCAAAAGTAAATATTTATTCTGATTTTGCTCTATAAGTTTAGCATTTTTGCTCTATTTAAGATTTCAAATAGCAATATATTGAAATCAAGAAATTATAGAATATTTCAATTCACGATCGATTCAATATTGTCTTTTCCTCGAATATAAGAGCCGTTTGGACTGGATTTTCGAAACGAAATTTCAAGCAATATTTTCAAATATAAAAAAACAAAAGTTATAGACAAATAAAAGATATATTAATTCAGCTTTTCGATAGTACGAAATAATTGCTTTAAAGGTTACAATTTCAATTCAAAAATCTAATCTGAACGGCTCTTATATTAGAGAGAAGATGACAGTCGTTAAAATTCAAATCATTAATAGTTTATGATTCAATATTTCCTCCTATTAATTAGATAAGAAATTAAAATAATTAAAAATTTATTTTCATTTCTTTGATAAATTTAAAAGAATAAAATTTAATTTAAAATTAACGGAAAATTTCAATTTAAAATATTTTTATTTGTTATTTAGGGGAAAACAACTTAACGAAAAAATTACAAAAATGACGAAAAATAACGTAAAGCGACGAAAGTAAAAAATTATTCAGATTTTGCACTACAAGTTTAGCATTTTTGCTCTTTTTAAGAATTCAAAAGAAATTCTTTAGCAATATATTTAACACAAGAAATAATAAAATATTTCAATTTACGATTTAGCCGTTAAATTTAAATCAAAAAATCTCCTGAAATGCTCCTAAAATTGCGTTTTTGAATATAAAATTTGTAAAAATCACTAATTCTTCTTACTAATTATGCTTTATATTACAGTTTATAATTAAATATTTCCTCACAATCAGATAAGAAATGAAAATAATTAAAAATTCATAGTAAAAAAACTTTTCAAAGAAAGTTTGTAACGGCTTTGAAAAAATTCAATCAAAATTCAAATTTGAAATATTTTATTATTTCTTCATTAAAATAATTTTTGGGTTGTTAAAAAGTGCTTAACAGAAGGCAGTCTCTGCCTTTCTTTCTGCTTACCTGCATTTCAAAAAGTGTGATCTTCCAGCAAAGCAATATTTTCCAATTTATTTTCCTTCCTGTTTTCCAGAAAGAAATGATTTTCAATTATTTAAAATTTCACAAATTGACAGAATTTTGATAAGTCAAAAAATAGGAAAATTTGAGATTTTAGTTTCAAAAAATCTTAAATAAACACACAAACAAACAAACTTTTAAAAATATTAAGTCTTAGAATTTTCAAATTTCTGTCAAGTTTCTTCTTAAGTGATTCTTCAACTTCTCTTAAAAGCAGTAAAAATATTTCCTTTAACTTCACAGAGAAGACGATTTTATAATTTTCCTTAGTCTCTTAATGTTTCTGTGGCCAAAACAAAATACACAGCAAAAAAATGTTTTTTTCGTCGTCGTTTCTCATCCCTCCTTAACTTGGCATGAAATTTATATACTTTTTTTTATCATTTTGGGAGTATAAACGCAAGAGAGTGAAATGGTTGAAATGAAAAATTCATCCATCGGTTGCCAAGTGAAATTGAATGAATAGAAGAAAGCAAAGAAAATTCCACTCAACTTATTGCAAAAAGTGAAGGAATGAAAAATTATTTTTTTACCATCAGCAGAAATTTTCTCATTCCATTGAAAAGCTTAAATAGTTCTGAATCAAACACACATACGAGCACGAGTGAAATTTCTCATTTATTTAAAATTTATTGTATTAATTTATTTATTTGTTTGTGGCCGATTGAGATTAGCGATTGAATTTTAATTTATTTATTTATTTGCTGTTGCTTTTTTTTCGGTCACTTTTTTTTTTATCTCAATGCAATGCTGATAGAGTCTAATATGTGTGTGTGTGAGTGTGGGAAATAATTTTTTCTCACCACTTGTTTATGTACTCAAAATTTTTTTCTCTCTCTCTCTCTGCTGTATGTTCAGGATCATTGTTTTTTCACATTTATCCATTGAGAGTTGAATTAAAATAAAAAATAATTTCATACGTGCAGCGTTTTGTTGTCATTTTCATTGTGTTTTTGGATTATCAAATGTTTGTAAATAGATTTATGAGGATGAGACACTTAAAAGCATGTAAAATTGATTATACAAGTTGATTATAACTGTTAAAGGGGTTGAAACGTTTTTAATTTAACTTGATTTAGATTCTAAAATAGTTCTTTAATATTAATTCTTATTTTAACCAAGGGGGAAAAACTCTATCAAAAAATCTGACAAAATAAAAAAATTTTTGTTAGTTTCATATAAAATTTTTGAGTTTCAATGGTTACTTTGTTTTCGCTATTAAGAGTTCTAACCCCTTGATTTTAACAAAAATATAGATCAAAAATTGATTTTAAAATTGAATTTATTTGTTTATTATTAAGTAAGAAATTTTAAAGCTTAATCTATTTTTGTTTTGATTCTTAAAAAACACTTTAAAAAAATAGAATTAAGCTTTTATTTGTTCCTAAATTTGGAGTTGTTTCCGGCAAGCTCGACGCTTTTGGTCATTTTATTGAATATCTCAAAATTGAATTTTCCTAGGCTGAAAAACTCTTTTGCTAATGATTTTACAAATCTCCACGAGTTGAATAAAATTTGAAGCTTTTTGCTTTTGTTGCGGCTGAGTTTAGGTTTTTTCTCATTGAGAATATTCTCGAGAATTTGTCATTTTTATTCTCAATTTTGACGATTCTCGAGAATAGGAAAAAGTCTGAGTTATATCAATTTTTGTCTTTGTCAAGTTTTTAAAAATTTTCGAACCGGTAAAACTAAAATTGAAATAAATTAATGGCCAGCTCAATCGCAAATCTTCAAAATACAAGTAACTTACAATTTTTACAACAAAAATTTTCATTTTGTGAAAAGCATGATAATTTGTGATCTTTTTTTTCTTCTCCATAGCAAAATGTATAATACATATAAACATTTATCTCAAACTATTGAACATAACTGAACACCTTGAGTGTCCTTACTTTTATTTTATTCGTCGAGCTTTATGAAATCAGAAGCAAAAGATTTTTTAATAAATAAAGCTTTGATTTTGAGATATTTATAAAACCGGTCAAAACTGGCGAGCTTTGCTAGTAACAACTCTGCCTAAATTTCTTAAAATGCTCAAAATCTTGTCAAAACATTTAACAATGAATCTAAAAATTATTTGTAGGGAAATTTCAAGAATAAATTCTTAATTTCTTTCATCAATCGTTTTTGTTATGAAATTTAATCAACTAGTACAAAAAATTAGCATTAATTAAAATATTCAATTCTAAATATTCTGTAAATAATTTCAACAAATTCCACCAAAAAATCAGATAAAAGCCCAAAAATATAATTTGCAATAGCAAGCACAAAAAAATGATATAGAAAATGCAATGTGAAAATTCATTTCATTGAGTTTTGACCACTGGCAATAATTTCAAATATTTAAAAGAAAATCGATTAAATTATTCATGATGTGCGCTAAATATATAGTGTCAGCTTTTTATATGTCTGCTAAAAAATTATTTTTTAAATGCACAACAAAATGTATATAATGAGCCATTGCACTGCTGCTGTTGCTGCTACCATTTCATGAAAGAGTGTTAATTGAATATAATAAGCAATAATCGTGATTTTCCTTACAGGTACAAATAATTTACAACAACAACAACAATATAGTAGTAATAACAATGAAAATGATGTAACTGATGGTCTTTTGGTGACAGAAGCGTCGTCAATCGGTAGTAATAAGAGTAAACGCAATACAGCAAGTAGCAAATCCCGTAATAATAATAATACAACGCCAATTCACATGAACAGTAACAATTCTTCATCAAGTAGTATTAATAGGACTAATAATAATCATCAGCAATTAGCGCCTGGTGCGTCAGTGTCATTTAATCAACATCCACAAAGTAGTAGCATTAGTCAATACGCCAATAGTAACAACAACAACAACAATTATAGCAATCAGAGTAATCATTTAAATAATAATAATTTTAATATGGTAGCTGCTGGTCAACAAGGCGGAATGGATGTTGGCTATAATTCACAGGTAAAGTTTTCTTTCTTATCAAAAAAGTTCAATATTTTTTAAGTTAATTAAATTAAGTTCAATTTTAAAGTTCAAAATTTAAATTTTAACGAATTTTTCTTATATTATTAGATGAACAATATGGGAATGCATTCACAAAATTCCTGGAATAATCAAATGAATCAGATGAATGTCAATGGAGGTGTAGGAATGGGTGGACAGGGAAATGGAAATGGTGCAAATATGAATGGCATGATGAATGGTGGAATTATGAATCAAATGGCCATGCATGGTAACGGTCAAGGAACAAATGGAAGTGCAGCCGGTTTACATGGCATGAATCAAATGAATCAGATGCCAATGGGCAATATGAATAACATGAATGGTGCCATAAACTATAACAATCCACGACATCATCAGTCACAAATGAATCCGATGGCACAAATGGCAAATATGGGCATGGGAACAGGAGCAGTAGCAGCTGGTGGTCATCAAATGAATAATCAAATGAATGGCATGAATCAAATGAATCCAATGGCTAAAATGCAAGGCATGGCCAATGGTTATGCACCAAGACGAATGTCACCTTATCCCAATCCACAAATGCATACAGCACAAAAGAGAGCAAACATGTATGGCATGAATACAAACAATCCGGCAGTTGCAGGCACTACAGGTCCAGCCATGAGTCAATTTCCACAACATCAAGCTGGTGTGCCAATTCCAATGCAAAATCAATATGGCCGACCTGGACAAAATCCCATAAATCCTTATCGCAATGGACCCTCAATGATGCCATCAAATAGACAAAATACTCCACCTTATAACAATTCAGCGGCACAACAGTATTATGGCAATGGAGGTGCAAATTCAGGCTATCAAAATATGCAAGGATTTCATCAACAAGATGGCAGAAATATGAATTACCAACATAGTCCTGTACCAGGCAATCCTACACCACCTTTAACACCTGCTTCATCAATGACTCCTTATATAAGCCCTAATCCTGATGTTAAACCAAATATTGTGCACAGTAAGTTGCTACAAACTTTTTTAAATCTTCTAAAAAATTAATTGTAAATTTTTATAGATGAAGAATTAAGATTAACTTTTCCTGTACGCGATGGCATAATTTTACCACCATTTCGACTTGAACATAATTTAGCTGTCAGCAATCATGTGTTTCAACTAAAACCAACTGTGTACAACACACTAATGTGTCGATCAGATCTTGAATTGCAACTTAAATGTTTCCATCACGAGGATCGACAAATGAACACAAATTGGCCTGCAAGTGTTCAAGTTTCGGCCAATTCTACGCCACTTGAAATTGATCGTGGTGAAAATAAAAACACTCATCGTCCATTGTACTTGAAACAAGTTTGTCAACCAGGTCGTAATACTATTCAAATTACTGTCAGCACGTGCTGTTGTGTAAGTTTTTAAAAATAAATTCTATCAAAGAAGTAAATTAATGAAAAATTTTTCCAAAATAGTCACATCTTTTTGTCCTACAACTTGTCCATCGACCATCAGTGAGGCATGTTCTTCATACATTACTTCGTCGAAATCTCTTACCTGCTGAACATGCTGTGGCTAAAATCAAGCGAAGTTTCGCTCAAGGTCATATTCAGTCACCACAAAGTAATATTGCAAATCCAGTTGGTGATAAAGATGGTGTCATTGATCAACAGCAGTCATTAAAAGTATTCCTCAAATGTCCCATCACGTGCAAGCGAATAACATTACCAGCACGTGGACATGATTGCAAACACATACAATGCTTTGATCTCGAGGCATATCTACAAATGAATTGTGAACGTGGCAATTGGCGATGTCCTGTGTGCAAGTAAGTTGAAAATGAATGCTTTAAATTTTCTAAGGGAATCAAGCAAAGTTGTTAAACTATTGGTCTTTAGCCAGTTTGTCATTGGCTACTTTTTTGAAAAGTTGCTTTTGACTACTGTATAAATCTACTGTAGAAAGTAGTCAATAACTTCTAAGTAGTTTCTACTTTTCTACAACTCTGGAATCAACTCTTGAAAATAACAACAAAGTAGCCATTGAAAACTTAAAAGTTTAAGATAATAAACCTAATTTTGGGACACTTTTTGTTTACATTTTTATAACACAAATTGTTTCCCTTTCCATGAATAGTTCCTGATATTTAAGAAGTTAATTGTGTGTTTAAGCATCAGTAGTTTGATAAGAAACAAAAAATTTTTGAAAACTTCAAAGTGTCCCAAAAATAGGTTTGATTATATTTTGGACAAAAATTCAGCCGTTAAAGCTTGCTATGAACCAAATATCTGTTTGAATAATGAAAGAAAGCTCTAATTTATACATAATAAGAAATTATTATTGGAATTATTTGTGTAATAATAGAGTTTTTTGACATTTTATGCTGAAATTGAAAAGTGTCCCAAAATTAGGATTCAATTTAAACAAAACATGTAGAATTTTCGTTAATTTGATAGATTTTACCAGGCGTCGACACACGATGTTCTTTTTAGTTCTCATTTTCTCTTATTTGATCTTTCTTACCCTTTTTTAAGTGTCCACGCCTGGAGTTTTTCATCGTTTTGCTAGAATTCTTTAATAAAGTTGTTTTCCTTTTGCAATTTTTCTATAAAATATTAATTACAATTTCTTTTTTCTCTAAACAGTAAACCAGCTTTAACTGAAGGACTTGAAATTGATCAATACATGTGGGCAATTTTAAATACACTAACAGCACAACAAGACACAGAAGAAGTAATGATTGATGCACAAGCAAATTGGAAAGCGATCAAACCAATGCTCATGAATGTTAATGGCATTAAACAAGAACCAATTGATGGTGACAGCAAGCAATTTAACAAAGTAATGTCACCAGGTTCAACTTCACTTCCTTCTTGGGATAACATGCAGGCCATGTCACCTTATATGTCACCAGATATGAATTCAATTGCCAGTGGCAGTATGATGAATCAAAAGTGAGTTTTAATTGAATGCATGCGAGCGCGAGAATTCTAATCTAATTAATCTCAAATTACAGTTACAGCAACCAAAGAACACAACAGCAATTTGATCCATTTGGAAATCCGATTAAGGATTCTTTAAGTGGCGATTTTAGTAGCAATAGCGGCAACGCTGGAAATAACAATCCACTTGCACATTTGAATGAATCTGTAAATTCACTTGATCCACTTAATGCTATGGAAAAGACACTTAATGATCAGGTAAATAAAAAATTTCTTTTAATTTTAACTAAATTAATCTTAAAAATGTATTAAAATAGATGCCACATACTCCTCATACGCCTCATACACCAAATGGAGCTCATAATCATAATCCAATGACACCGAGTGGTCCACCAAGTGTCCCAAGCGTTCACGACAACCAAAATACCAATAACAACTCTAATTCACCTCAACATCAGCATAACATCCTCAATTCAGCATCAAATATCATGAATTCACCTCAAAGTCTCATGAATTCTCCACAAAATATGATGAATTCACCGCAAAACATTAATCAAAATATGCAGCAGAATTTAATGAATTCAATACCAAATCTCACTGATGTTTGCTCTGATCTGACTAACGCAGATCTCAATTTTGATCCTGCTGCAGTTATTGATGGTGAAGGCGGTAATGATTTAAATGTAAGTTAAAATACTTTTAGCTTTCCTATTTTATTAGATTTTTGTCAATTTAAAATTGATCATTTAATTTTCATTTGTAACTATTTTATTTAATTTGAATTAAAGTTGCATTTCCCCTTTTTGCAAATGCAATTTTCAGTTGCATTCACCTAATTGTTTCTTTTCACTTTCGAGTTTCAACTGTGATTGTCGAAGTAAATAGAAAGATTTTATTGAATTTCATAGAAATAAATAACTTTTAGAATTTAGAACTCTTAACATTTCAGTATTATTTATTTTCAAACTTTTTGCAAATGAATTCACAAGTCTAACTTTTCAAAATATTGATTCTTTGTTTACAAAATTAATTTCCTTCTTTGTCAGCTGTTATCCTTATAAATCTTTAGTTATTAAACTTGATTCTTTCATTTCTATCATCTAAATTAGATTGAATGAGTAGAAATATTTAGTATAATTCAAGATAAAGACACTAATCAATGAACGATTTTTGCAATTCTTAAGAATATTCAATTTACTCGATATTTAATCAAAACTTTCATTGTATTCTATTTGTTTCCGCTAAGTTTACATTTATCCTTTCTGTTTCTTACTAACTCATCAAGTTTTTTGATAAATCTTACGAGTTTTCAATGATTTTCTATAGAATTTTCCTTATTGAAAAATGTAAATAAAACATTTGAAAAACTTCTTCAATCATAAAAATTTTCAATTGCCAACATTTTAGAAAGAAATAATTTCAAAATTCATAACTGTAAACAATTTTAGTAAAAGTAAAAAGCTTTAGTAGACTTAATTTATTCCATAAACTTGCAATTATTGTGAATAATCGAAGTGTCTTCGTCTTAGTATAATTTGAAAACTTGCCAAGAAATTAGAAATAAAATTCAACAAAAATTAATAATTTTCCTTCTTTTCCATTTCACAGTTACTTCCGGATAATGTAAATGTTGATCCACTAGAATTACTTTCCTACTTAGACCCACCAGAAGACCTCAACACACCTCCTAGCTCAGGCTCAAGCAACAACGCAAACAATGATGATTTCCTAGCTGTTCTTTTTGATTAAATCAATTGAGCAGAGAGCAAGAAAATTTTGGGAAATTAATTTTGTGATTGTGTGAAACTTGGTTTCAAAAAATAAATATTTTATTCTTCACATGGTGAGATTGAGGAGGAACAAGGAAAAAAAGAAAATATGAGGAAGTACAGCAATTGTGATTTTGTGCAAAACAAACAAAAAATGTTGAATTGAGAGAAAAAGAAAGTAAGATTGTAAAAATAGAAGAAAAAAAAGTAGAAATTTTCATTGTAAAAATTCAATTGTGATGATTATTCCTATCTCGAATGATACAGACAAGTGCGAGAATGAAGGAAATGAAGAAATTTTACACAATTTTCACTCGCATTTGTCGAAATCTCTTTGGGATCATTAATTAAGTTGATAAAAATTGATAATGTTTTAAGATTGACAAAAAGAATTATATACACAACAAAATACATGGCGATAAATTACAAAAAAAATGTTAATTGTAAATTTTTTATCTAAATTTTATTTCGTCGATGTAAAATGTATAAATAAATTGAGAATTGAGAGAAACCTCTGTTTTAAAGAGATTTTTTTTCTTCACAAAAAAGTAGAGTTCGAACTTGAACACATATACTTGATCAAGTTGCAAGTCAAGTTGACTTACACAAAAATGTTTCTAATTCTTTCAGATTTTATTAAATTTGGGAAAAACTTTTAGTAAATTAAAGAATCATTGATTTTCATATAAATTTGCAAAAAAATTCACCGAAATAAATAAAATCTGAATCAATTAGAAACATTTTTAGTAAGTCAACTTGACTTGAAACTTGATCAAGTTGTCTACGTTCAAGTCCAAACCCTACAAAAAACATTTTTTATTTATATGAAAAATTTTTAATTTTAAAGTTGCAAAAAATGAAAGAAAAAATCAAACTTGAAAAAGCTTTTTAAATTTTTACAATTTGTATATAAAGAAAAGAAAATTTACCGACACACAAACACACCATCAATGGAATAAAAAAAATCAAATTGAGAAATGGAAAAATTGCGAGCAATTTTTTTGCCGCATTTTCTTTCACTCACTCGAAGCAAAAGAGATCAAAAAGTAACAAACAACAAGTGTAAAAGAAAGTATTCAAGTAGTGACATGAAATCTATAATCAAATTTTTCTTCTTTGTTTTTCTTTTTGTATATAAAATAAAAACTTATCATATAAGAACATCAAAAGAGAAGTAAAATAATTACAAAAATGGGCACAAAAATTTTTTTTTAGAATGAGAAAATCTCTTTGTGTTTTTATCATCATAGACCAAGTAAATAAACAGCAATTTTCAATGGTTCCAAAATAAAATTATTATTCACACAATGTCGTTATTTATTTTATACACAAAACACAAGCGTTTAAGAAAAAATGATGAAAAATGTGCCACAGAATAAAAACTTTTTTCCCTTTATAAAGTTAAATGCATAAATGTTGTAACATTTTGTCATCAACAGCAAAGAAATTAGAGCAATTTTTGACATTTTTTGAATTTCACAGATTTGTTTTTTATCTGAGTCAGAGATAATAGCAAGATTTTTCAGCTGTTAAGGCTTTCCCTTGCAAGAAAGAAAGTCAATAAATAAATAATAACAAAAAAGTTTAAAAGCGTTTCAAGACTAACGAAAATGCAACTAATTTTTAATCAATTAAAAATGAAATACTAAATGACTAAATTTTCGTTCATTTTTAGTTTAAATTTAGCCTATACAATCCGGGTAAATTTTTTCCTTGACTAAAAATTAATTAAATTTTTAGTTGTCCATTTTACCTGAATAAAATTTAGTTAGTCATTTTAAATCGACAAAACATTAGCGAGGCGAGAGAATTTGAAAAAAAGATTATCAAAAGATTATAAAATATTATTAAAGATAATCGATTCTCTTTTCCTGAAAAATCAATTGATTTTTGTTGAGTCGCGACTAAAACATAAAAATATTTCGAAATCTGTTTTTAGTCAGGCGTGGACACGCACAAAAAGAGCAAGAAAGATCAAATAAATATCAAACAAGAGAAAAGGAAGCAAAAAAGATTAACAAATTGATCTTTGTTGATTTTTTTGCTCTCTTTTGTCTTTATACACCAGGAATTTGGGAATTTAATTTGGACAAGTTAGTGTCAAAGCGCAGTAAAAGAAATAAAAAAAAATTGCAAAAGGAATGTTTAATTATGAGTTCTATAAAGAATGATAAGAAAGAGTTTAGCAATCTTTATTAAATGAAAATTTTTTTTTTTCATTTCTCGTGAATAGAGTTTTTCAAGTATGAGAACAAGAATTCTCGGGAATATTCCCAGTTGGAAAAACACTAAAATGAAACAATCAGGACAAGCATAAATTGAATAAAGTGACATTTCTAAAAAGATCAAAAATGCTCTAAAAATTAACCAATCAATTAGTAGATGACCATGAAATTGTATAAAAAGATTTAGAAAGTTCCTTTTAAATGTCATCATAAGAAAAAGTTAAAAAGAAAATCATTTTCGTAGATGCAATTTTACAAGCTACAAAAAAACAGTCACACGCGCATTATGCAATGAAAAAAGATTAAAAAAATTTCATATTTCTTCTCAATTTAATCGATTGATGTGAAACTTATAATAATGAAGGGAGATTAATGAAAAATTTACTTAAATTAAATTTTTAGCGTAAAATATAAATGAAAATCCCCTAATTTTCCCCAAAAAAAGCATCTTTTGGTATTCTTTTATGTAAATAAAGTTTTCTCTCTAAAAATAGAGCAAAAATACATTTTTCGATGATTGTGTAGAAAATTTGAAAAAAAACCCCTCCATATAAAGAATATTTCATCCCTCGAAAATATATATATATACACACAAAAACTTTTTATGATTTTCGTCTCTTATGATTTGCCACTTGAGTGAAAAGAGTGAATTGTACAAAATGAGAATAAATAAAATAAATTTAAAGAATTTTCACTCAGGTTTTAATCTTTCACACGCTTCTCAAAAAACAATACAAGTAAAAGAATAAATGTGTCTGGTAGTTGCAAATAAAAAATAAATTAAATCGTAAAGTATTAAAGAGAATCATCATAAATTTATGATTTTTTCTAATTCAAAAAAATTGAGAAAAGAAAAAATTAAATTCTTCCTTATTTTCGATGACAACAAAATTGTTACAAAAAATTGATGGAAAAATATAATTTCCTAGTTGAATAAGAAACAACACAAAAAAATGAAATGAAAATGTTAAATAAAAAAAGAAATTATGATGGTGAAAAAAATGTATTATATTGATCTATGAGAAAATAAATTAAATATATGAAAATATAAATCATTTGAGTTTTTAATCCTTCTTTCTTTTTTCAGTTTAATTTTAGACTTAAAAAATTGTGATTTAATTTAAACTTTATTAAATCTTGAATTTAATCAATATTTATTAAATTTAATCTAAACCGTATTCATTTTGATCTAAGAATTTAAATTCTTTCTAATTTGATTAATCTTTGCTTAAAACCATGTTAACTAAGATTAATTTTAATCTATATTCATTTTTCAGTTTAATCTTACTTTAAATCTTTCGATTTACTTTAATCTTATTTTATTTAAATCCATGTTTATTAAAATTAATCTTGCCTTATTTATTTTAATCTTAAGGTTTAATAATCAAAACAAATTCATTTCTGCAAAATCAAATTACACTAAAACTAGAACTTTAAATTGATTGGAAATGTTTTATATTTATTATCCAGACTCTTATGAAATTATAAAGAAGCATAAATGCAAAAAAGAATGAGCTTGAAAGTGAAAAATTACTTGCTAGCTTGTTGAATTAATGTTATATTATCTCCTTTGAGCATTATTCTTCCAAGATTCTTTCTCTTGTTTGCTGTTTTGATATTATATTCTTCAGCATCATCTAATACGAGATTCATGTACTCGTCAAATCCAATAATTGCTCCTTCGATTCTTAAATTCACATTTTCAAAAATCCAGACACAAACTCTCGAACGATTTTGTAGATATCTAAAGATTAAGTTGATTGGTTGAACCATCACCTTTTGTACCTTTGGATTCCCTTTGTAAGACATTTTGATACTAAAATAAAAAGATAAAAGCAATTAAATTGTGTAAATAAGTAAAAATTTGATTTGTTTTGTTAATTTTGAATTATTTGATTTCATTTTTCAATTTCAATCAGGTCTTCAATGTTATTTAAGAAGAAATCACTGTTATACACTAAATACTTACATTTATTTTGTTTTACTTTGCCTATTTAATTAAATATTTAATATTTATGTTGAAATTTTCCCAAAATGCCGCTTCAAAACGTTTTGATTGTTGTTGATCTAATATCAAGTTCAAAACATTAAGATCAAATTGAACTTAACTGTGTTGATCTTGAAAATAAATTGCGGGAAATTTAAATTTATTTTAAAATGAACAAAAGTTCATTTCACTATATTGATAAGATTAAAGACTAAATAAAAGAAAATAATTTCCTTTTCTCGTTAATTTTATTCAAAAAAAGTTTTTTTTGGTTCCATCTAATTTTTTTTATGGCAGTAAATTGGCATTCTCGATTTTATTTTATGGAAAATGTCTAAGCACATGTACTTTTGACTATTTAATATTTAAGTAAAAAAATTGATGATAAAAAACTATTCATTCCTGGTAGAGTTTCTTTTAAAATTAATTTTATATTTTATTTATCAAAAAGGAATCATTTATAGGCGAGCCTCGTTCAATATTTATCTCTTTTTGGTGATTATTTTAATCTATGAGTTATTTAGCTTATAAATTGTCAAAAATGTGCTATCTTCTCCACCAGGAAGAATATTAAATTTTATATGGCAAAATGCAGACTTATTAAACTATTTTACTCTTAAAATTGAGGAGGAACTGTGAAATTCCATATATTATTTTATGTAAAAAGTTGTCAATTGATTTAAAAAAGAGAATTTACTTAAAATTTAATTTAATGAAAAATTTAAGTAAAAATGTTCAGCAATTATCGTTTTAAGGTTCAAGTCGAGTTCGTTTAAAGCAACCACTGGGCAAAGCATTCGAAATTTCTCTTATATTTTCAACTTCTTTTTCAAGCAGTGAAATTTCTGCTCGATACTTTTTAATATCGGAATTTTGACGATTTCGAATATTTTTAAGATCTTCAATTCGATCAGCTAATTTTGCTTTATTAAGTTCTACTTCTGTGTTGTTTAGCTTTTTATCTAGAAGAAAATTACAAGAAATTATTTCCAATTCATTTTCATTCAACCATTAAATTCTTACCCAATTCTTCTAAATCATCAATTCCAATCTCTCGCATATTTTCAAGTTCATTTGTTATTGACTTAATAAAGTCCAATGCTTTTTGCATTTTTCTTTGTACTTCTTCTGTATCAGTTTTTGCCTGTCCAACTTTCGCCTTTGCGCTTTCACTCAGTGAATCATCTTTATCTGCTAACTCTTCTAATTTTCCAAAACGTGATTCTGTACTTGTTATTCTTGATCGCAAATTATTTGCTTCTGATTCAAGATTTTTAGCTTCTGCTTTTGCTGCATTTGCATTTTCTTTTATTGTTTCTGAATCCTAAGAAATTAAAGAATAATTTAATAATTAAGGAAATTTAATCGATATAAAAACTTACTTTAGATGATTGAGCTGCATATCTTTCTTGTGCTTCAATTGCATTGATTTTTGCTTTTTCTGCATTATTATAAGACTCTTCCAAAAGCTAAAAATAAAAAATGAATAAAAATCCTGTCACAATCATATTTCAGAAGTTCAAACCTGTTCAGTTTTTCTAATCAACTCTTCAGTGTCTTCCATTTGTGTTTTGATCTTTTCAACATCATCAAGTGCAATTTTTGCAGATTCAGAAGACTTTTGTACTTGAGTTGAGAAGCTTTGCAAAAGATAAAGTGTATTGTTAGCCTTTTTAAGTGTATCATCGCCATCTTTGACTGCTTTCTCTGCTAATTCTTTAGATTCAACGACATTAGCTAATGTCTCAACTGCATCTTCTTTTTGTGCTTCTCCACTGAAATTTATAAAGTTATATAAAAGTTCTTATAAATTCTTCATTTCTTACCGTTTAATTAAAATTTCAGAAAGAGCCAAATTGTCTTCTAAATCACTCAAAATTTCATTATTTGCATTCAATGCTTTGTCAAGTTCTGCAGCAATTTCGGCAATTTGTTCATTTAATGTCTTTGCATTTTCCTTAATTGGATCTAGATTCACTTCATTAACTTGTACATTGTTGATTTCAGCAAAGAGTGTAAGAGCTTCATCATAAACATTTTCAGATTTTGTCAATGCTTCTGATGTTAGCTTCTTCAGTGCTTCAATCTTTTTCTTTTCTTTAGAGAAATCAGGAACTATTTTAGTCTTAAGTTGTTCAGTAATTGATCGCTGCAATTCGATGCTAGTTTTTGCTAAATCTGAAGCATTTGTTGCACGCTCTCTTGTATCTTTGGCAATTTTCTTGCTATTTTCAGCATTCTTTTCCAAATCTTCAGCAATTTTTCGTGAATTTCTTGAAATATCACTCATTTGTTCTGATTGATGATCAATGTGAATTGAACGATTTTTGGCTCGTTCTAATTCAACTAAACCTTCAGTTTGAATAAGTTCTAATGCAATCTGTGAAAGAGAAATTATAAATAAATTATTTAATGTTAAACTTTGTTGTTATTCAAAAATAACTGTCATTTAATATTTGAATTTTTCTGTATTAAATTGGAATTAAATATTATTCAGTTAAATTTATTTATTTCTGACAGAAATACTTGTTTATTACTTATTACAGTAAAGAAACTTACATTCAATTCTTCAGTAGCTTGTTGAATATTTTGCTGAACTTTATCAACATTATTTCCGGTCTCTAAAACGTTTGCATTTGATGAATTGTGCATGAGTTGTACTTCATCAAGATTTAGCTCAATATCAGCAAGAAGTTCATTCAAATTCTCCATCTTTTGTGACAGTGAAATATCACTTCCACCAGATGCTGCTTTTGCATCTTCAAGAACAATGTTAACTTTTTCATTTAATGCTCTCAATCTTGCCTCAAATTCTGTATCTTCAATTACAGTAGGATTTTCAGATATTCCTTGCAAAACATTTTTAAATGCATAAAGTTCTTCTCTATGAGCATTGGCAGCATCTTGTACAAGATTGTAACAAGCAGGACAATCAAGACAGCCTTGATTTCGATCATATTTGTTCTCTTTACAGCGATTACAAGTTCTTCCTTCGACATTTGGATTACATGGACATTGACCGAATTCATCACATTGTGCACTCTTTGATCCACTAATGTCACAATCACAAGCTTGACAACCTTCAGTTGAGAATCCATAATGATAAGCCTCACATTTGTCGCATTGTAGACCAGTAACACCTGGTTTGCAATGACATTGGCCTGTATAAGTGTTACATGAACTGTTGTAAGATCCAATTGGATCACATTTACAGCTTTGACATCCTTCACCACTTGCAATATTCCAGTATCCGCTTTGACATTCATTACAGTTTTTGCCAATGACATTTGGTTTACATTGACAATCACCTGAGACTGGATTACAAATTGAAATTCCATCTTCATCTTGAACTGAACCTCTTGGATAGCAAGAACAAGCTTCGCATGAACCATGAGGAATAGCAAAAGGATCACCAAAATGTCCGGGTAAACATTCATTGCAATGAATACCAGCTGTATTGTGAATACACTTGAGACATTCTCCTGTTGTTCTATTACAATTACCAACAGCATTTGGATCAATATTTCCATTACAATCACACAATTGACAGAGCTGTGTTTTTCCTGATGCTCCAGTTGGATCGCCATAATAACCGTCTGAACACATTTCACAACGAGCGCCTGACAAAATGAGAAGATTTAATAGATTAGAACAATATTTTAAAAGAAGATATTACTTTGTAGCTTTTAGCTACTTTTTACTGTAGATTTTAGTTACTGACTACGAGCCAGCAGTTCAAAAACTTTGATTTTTAGAAATTATTGTTAAAAAATAGTTTTTTTACCGAAATAACCAACAGGACATTCAAGACAAATGATTGAATCATCAGGTAATTGCATACAAGCTCCATTATCAGGACAGGGACATCTTGTGCAATCGTATGGTGTTCCAGTCAATGCATTTCCATAATAACCACTAGAATATAAACAATTTTCTAATTAGTTCACTTTTCTTTCATCTTTTCACTTTAATATTGATTTGATTGACTTCCTTAAGTCAAGAAAATGTGCTTCTTGCTAAATTTTCTTGTTAATTTCCATTTTCATTAGACAGTCGAATAGACAGAATATTCAAAAATTTAACTGATTTAAAGCAAATAAGTCAATATCCCAATTATTCATTGTTATGAACTCAGATATATATCTTAACAATTTATTTATTTAATTAAAAGTCTTTCTTACCGAGCACATTGATCACAATTATCACCAGTAGTATTATGTTGACAAATACATCTTCCAGTTTCAGAGTCACAAATTTCAGCATGTTTATTACAATCACAAGGAATGCAAGGCATAAATGGACCACCATTAGCTGGACTATGACGATATCCTGGAGCACATGATTCACAGAATTGACCGACATAGCCTTCAGGACATTGACATTGTTCAATCCATTTCGCAGGATTTCCTGCTGCTCCACGATGTGCTGTTTGTAGTTCAAAATCATCAAGATATGCTTCGCCACCATCTGAATACATTGCACGAATTTTTATCGATGTCAAATTGCTAAGAATTGACATAAATTGTCGTGAAGATTGACTTGGTTGCCATGAATAGTCAGGATGTTCATGAAGACGGAAAGCATATTCTTTCAATTGATCATCTGGCATTCCTTGTCCTTGAGCAAAGATTGGCAAGAAAATCTTAATTCCAGCACCTTCAAGGACGATGTCATTTGGTGAAGGATTTGGTCCACGTTGCTTAATAAGTTGCAGCTTAAATTTCAATAAACGATTATATGAAGCACGTTGATCACCTAAGAATCTTTCAGGTGCATTAAAATAAATATTTCTGCTATCACCGTTGAGAATTCCAATATTTTGTCTTAAAATGTTGTATTTGACATCAAGAGCTCTTGAATTTTCATCAACAGCACTCCATTTCTCTTTGTTCTTATTGAAATTTGATGTGAGTGAAACAATTGAGTAACCTGATGCACTATGACATTCTGAAGTGTGTCCATAACAGAAACATGGTGTGCAACCAAATTTATTATCAAAATCCAAATTAAAGAATCCTGGCTTACATTCACGACAATGACGTCCTTCGACATTCTCCTTACATGAACAAAAACCAGTTTCAGGATCACATGAAGGAATGTTATCATAAGAACCACTTAAATTGCAATCACATGATTGACATCCATGAATTCCAAAATTGAAATGATTTGCTTCGCAACGATCACATTTTTCTCCTGTCACACCTTTCTTGCATTGACATTTTCCTTCTGAATTGCATTGAAGTGAACGTGATCCAATTGGATTACAATCACAATGAATACAATAGCCATCATCTCGCATGTAAAAGTTTTCTTTGCATCTTTCACAATTTGGTCCATCACGATTTGCAGTGCAGTCAATACAATGACCACCATGACCAGTTAAATTGTAAAGATTTCTATCAAAATAGCATTTATTTGAGTAACCATTGCAATTACATTGCTTGCATTCATGTGCATTTTTCGATGTAGCTCGTCCCCATGGTGCGTCATTGTAAAATGGTAAACATTTCTCACAATCAGGTCCATCAGTATTATGCTTACATTCACAAACTTTTCTACGTTCTCCATAAAGTCCTGTGCTCTCAACACAACGATTTGCATGTCCATTACACTTGCAACGAGCACCAACAGCAATATCAGCAATGGCATAGAAATATGACTTTAAAACTTGTTTATCACCAAACAATTCATCACCAAAAGTATTTAGACGATTCAGTGAGATTCTAATGTCAGTGGCCGTGACCCATTGCTGTAGTTCAATACTATGTTCGAAATTGTATGCACTTGGTCGACCCTCGAGTGATGAGAAAGCAATATTACCGAACTGAAGTGGTGAAATGTCACTGTACTCGCTTGTACATAAAGCACGAGATTCATTTTCACCTTTTTGAATGTTAAGTGAATCAGGCAAGCCATAAGTACTGCGACATGTTGCACTATAAAATTGATAAGGAATCCATGGACCATCCTGATGTACACGCTTATAAATTGCAAAAGACTCAGGTCGTGGCGAGTAAAAGACGATGCGAATGTACGTAATATCAAATGATTTTCCTATCAATGGCGAACGACATGAGAAGGAAAAAGAAGAAGAAGAAAAATATCAAAAACATAAGTAGGAATGTGGATGAAAGAATTTTTTTTTGCTTAGCTAACCTAAATTAAGTGTCAAATTTACTGCAGTCGGATATTGTATGCCTTCATAGATTGTCTCAGACTGCCACCATGTTGGACTTTTTGGATCGTGTAAATCAGTTAAATAGACAGCTGTATGATCATGTTCACTGTGAAATAATTTATTTTTCTGTGTTATCAACCCGAAAAATTTTATGTGAGAAAGAGAGAATATGTTAAAAGAGAGACAACGAGTAATGAATGTAATTTTTCTTCTTTTAATTAAAAATCTTGTAATTTTTAAGAAATAATAGAACGTTAAAATTTGAATTTTTTTAAGCATTGCTGTAAATTTAAAGCATAGCTTCAGAAAATGTAAACAAAGTTAAAACTTGCTAAATGATTTAAATTCTTAATATTTGTGACTAATAACGTTGTGATAAGATAAATAGAGTAAATTAGCATGCAATTAAGATAGTATAATCAGTAAATTTGTAAGTATTCTATTATTTTCTCTTCTCATCAAACTCAAATTAATTTCTGATGAAATTTTCTATTATTTCTTATAAAAATCCACATAAATCTCGTTTTGTCTTTTAATATTCTCATTCTTAAATCTCATCATTACCGACAAACGTCACAACTTTTAGGGAAATTTGAAAAGCCAGTCTGAACACAAAAATCTGTGTCTTCTTCTTGACCACAAGTATTTGTTGCATCTACCGGTAGATTAAAAGCTGCATTCTCAAATTCTGGTATGCACCGCTGAACATAAAGAAAAATAGTAAATAAAAAAACTCTCTCGAGACGCAGCAAGTAATCATAAAAAAATGAATAAAAAAAAAATTTGTGTTTTTGACCGGAAGCAGTGTGTGACTTATGTGAACATTGTGAAATGATAAGAAAGAAAACAAAAAATGTGAATGAAATCAAAGTTTCTGGGATGGAAGTAAATTGAGAAAAAAAAAAAGTTTTAGATAAGGGCTATTACACATTTTAAATAAATTTGAATTCACTCTCTGCGCGATTATCAATTAATTATTACACAAAACTTTTTTCTTGAGCACTGTCTAATGATGCTTTTTTTTCTTCTTCTTATTTATAATTAGAATGCACATTCACAAAAATTAACAAAAACACAAAATTTTTTTTCTTTTTCATTTTCTCTTTCTTTTCTTACTCTCGGCTGTCCGTAATTATCATAACATTCTGAAGATGATATATGTGTAGTTGCATAGTTGCTATCCGATATGTATGCAATTGCACAATTTAACAATGTTAACACAATCAAAATTTTATTAAATTCATATTTTAAATACATTTTAACTGCTGCTAAAGGCACTACTTATCAAAAAAAGAATAATTCTTTTTTATTTTATTTTATTTTGAGATTATTTCAAACCCCACACTAACACAAGCAGAGAAAAAAAAACTTCTTTCTTTTTGAAAAAATTACATTATCCACGTTATTCACACACAACCGATCAGTCGAAAAGTTTGTAGATCATTGAAACACAAATTCATTGAAGAACGTTTTTAAAAACAGTTTCTACTAAAAAGATGCTCTTCCATGAACAGTCTTCTCTCTAAACATAATTTTAGTTTTAAAATGTTTTTTATTGTTACATTGGAAACAAAATTTTCTGCTTAATAGCGATTTTATGTATGAAATTGATTAAGTATTTATTTCTTAACAGATAATTTGACAAAATTATTGAAAATATTTATTCAAAATATTGTTAAGAATGAAAATTTTTGTCTTTTAAATAAATTTTTAAAAATTTTTAAAAGAAAGATCATTTTCCAATAACTTTTCCAATGAATTCCAAAGACAAAAACTTATCTAATAAGAAATTTTATTGTTGATTTCAATAGATTAAAATTTATTCAATCTTCTGACTAAATTATCAGACAAGTATTAAAGTTATTTAAAAGAAAATCTCTAAAATTGATGATGATGAATTTTTAATGCTCCAATGTAAAGCATAAAGCACTTATAAAATTTTTAAACTTCATTCAATTCTTTGAAAAAATCTATCAGCACAATGCAAATTTTGCTCTGTTGAACTGCTTCATTGAAGACAGCTGACTGACAGTTCTCAAATTTCGATAAAAAGATTTTATTTATTTTAAAAGTTCATGTTTCTCTTTTTATTTCTTTTTAATTATTTTTTGAAACATTTAACACTTTAGCACAATTCCAATTTTTTCAACACAGATTAAGGATTAAAATCAAAAGAATGAATGCTTATATCAAGTCATTCATATGTAATTGTAACATATTAACAGACGATAAAAACCCTAGTCATTATTGGTAAATTTAAAACTTTCACTCAACTGAAAACTCAAGGAAGATAGACAGATTGTTATTGGTAATTCATTTAAATAATTTATTTACTATGTGGTGCTGGTTTTTGGTATTTATTTCAATTCAACCGGTAAAACAATAAAATTAAAGATTTTAAACAAATTCTTAGATTTTGTACTAGTTTTGAAGTACATCAGCGTTTCCACATAGAAGCAATGATTTTCCTTCTAAATGTAATTGAATATTAAAATATTTAAAAAAACGCTTTATTTTTGTAATTCTTTTTAATAAATTTTTGTGACAAATTTTATTTATCATCAATAATAACACTTCAACACAATTTCAAGATTGTCAACACAGATTAAAGGTTAAAACCAAAGGATTAATACTTATATTAATTCACTCATATGTAATTGTAAACTATCAAACACATAGTAGCTAAAACATCAACATTACAAACGAAACTGAATTAAAGTCGTCAGACTAATATTACAAAAATTATCAGTGTTGTTACACAGGCAGCCTGTGATTGCCTGTGATAATATTTACAAAAAATTCCGCTATCGAAATTGTAGGTGGCGCCTCAATCATTTTAAAGGCGTAAAGGTTTCATATTGGGGTAAGAAAACTAATGTAAATTTTTACTTGATCTTCTGCTTATGATTACTTTGAAATTTTTACATGAATATTAATGAAAATGAATAAAAATTGATTAAAAAATTTTACTAATTGATTTTTCTTCTTTAATAACTGAATTTTAAAAAAAGATATAGAAAGTACACGACCACGGATCGGAGTACTTAAGCGCATTTTTGTCGCCACAGATCAGTGTT
>JACWBX010003686.1:8525-19574 GCA_014622435.1 Polypedilum pembai
TCAGAACCCGACTAAATTTAGTCGACGTAGCATATAAAATTTTTGTCGACTTTGGGCTCTGATTTTTATATTAAACTGACAGAAAAAAACTCAAAAAATTTTGTTAAAAAACTTTCAATGACTGAGACTCAATGAGGGTTTCTAATTAAAAATAGGAAAAAATTATAAGATCAGTGTAATAACTCTAAAGTATTATTTCAACTAAATTGTTGTACATCAAGAGCATAACACGTGTTTCTAGTTTGACTTCTAGAATCAGTCTGAGTCTTTTATCGAAAGGGACTTACAATTAAATAATACAAGTTCAAATATCTGTTACAATAGTCTGTGTTCCTACAATCTAGACTTTAGAAGATTAACATTAAAAAGTGTTGAAACTATAGAATTTTTAAAAATGCTAAAAAATGCTAAAAATGATAAACAAGCTTCATAAGACTAAATACATTAAATAGAAATAAACAGAGAAAAAAATTAATTTTGAGGTATAAAATTTTTAAAAATTATATACACAATAAAAGAGAAAAGATAAAAAACACGGAGAAATATATTTTATAACTGGCATAAAGTTTTTGCGATTTGTATCTATAAAGTGAAATTTATAGGCTTTAAAAAGAAAATTTTTAAATGTTATAAAATTTTTTATAAGTGTTATAATAACAGTTATAAATTTTTTATGACGTTTATAAAAATTTTTGTAACGTGTAAGAATTTTCTTTTTGGGGCTTATAAATTTGTCTTTATAGGGACAAATCGCAAAAGCTTTATGCCAGTTATAAAATATTTTTCTCCGTGAAGAGTTAATGCATATGTTCTTTCTTGCTCTAATTAGCTTTTTTTGATTTTTGTTGCTCTTTATTGTGTTTGCACAAAATACAAAAAAAGAGTAACATGTGTCTACGCCTAGACAAAAATTAAAAGAATTCTTTTAAACATTCTTTATTTTATAAATTAATCAAAATTTCCCTTTTATGAAATTCAAATTTAATCTTTGATGCGTAAATTGACCTATCACCACGACTATTGACTAAAATTGCACACAAAACATCAAAAACTATTTCCTCTCTTAACTCTTTTACTCGAATATAGTTGAAAGAGTAGGAGAGAAGAGATTGTGGTCATCATCATGCCTGACTTGAACAGCAAAAACCTCAAAATCGATTTTACACCACAAGAATAATCTGTTGCTATGTGATGAAAGCTTGTGCAATTTATAAGACATCTTGAAGCATGAATTGAAATTGAATTTTTTGAAAAAAAGAAGAAGTTTTTATTGCTTCAACATCATCATCATTCCATCATCATGATGTTGATGATGATACATAAACCATATTTCAATACACATTCTCTTTCACTCTCTCTCTTGAAATTCAATTAAAATTTTCAATTCAAAGATGAAAAATATATATTTTTTACTTCAATGAGTGAGTATGTGTGTGTATATCGAAATATTGAGAAGACTTTCTCTCTCATACTCAACGGAATGTTTACTAGAGGAAGCAATATAAAATGCGAAGTAAAGTTTCAATTTTCAATTAATTGAATCGATCTTATTGGCAGAAATAAATTTGCAATTCACTTTATCATTTTAGGTTTCACAAGTTTTTGATTGACTTAATAAATTTGTATTGAAAAATAAGAAATTTTTGAATGTTTTGAAAATAACGGTTTTTGTAAATTTAAAAATTTTAAACTTTTATAAGCAAATAAATTTTATATTTTTAAAAACAAATTTAAGAAATTATTTAGAAAGTTTTAAATGTCAAAAAACAAAATTTACAGTTTGAGAATTTTTAAAGCGTTTACCATAATTTTCATTTTCCATATCATGATTTCAATTCGATACATTATTTACAATCTATTTCACAAATTTAATTATGTTTGACTCATTTTCAAACTTTTCCAAATAACCCCTTTTTCCTTCATTTCTTGCTTTGTAAATTTCCTTACTAAACCACCCATTCATCTATCCATACGTCTATTAAATCATCAATCGTGAGTAACAGCAGTGAATGAAAACTTTTTCAGTAAACAATTTTAATAAACACACTCACATACGACGCAGCATGAGCAACCTTATCAAAATTAGTAAAATCTCAACCGACACATATATTAATGACAGGCGAATAATTAAAGTTTGGGTCGCTTCCGTTGTTGTTTTTATCAAACCACATAGACTGTTTATATATGCAATCTTTAAATCTCATTATAAGTTTTATCAACTTTTCGACATCTTTAAACCAACATGAAAAATTTATTTTTATATTTTGTGAAAATACTGGTCAATAAAAATTTGAAATTTTAAATTTTTAAAAAACGTTATTTGAAACATTTTATTTAACGGAAATTAAAATATTGAGGTTTCAAAAATTTCATATTTTGATATTTCTGTATAAAACAATTCCTTCTCGATAAAAAAAGAAAACCTCAACATTTAGCTACATCAACATAGTTCAATAAAAAAACTCCCACTCACTCTTTTTTCTCTCCATAACAAACCGCAAAATCAAATTACGCAAAAATTTCAATCTCGAATCCACTGAGATAAAAATTATATATATTTTTAATATACTTTCAGGGCAACTCATCGACAGAAAAGCGAGAGATGAAGATAAATAAGTAGGTAAATCGCAATCGATAGAAATCATCGGAAATTAAAATTTAACTTTCATTGACATGAATTAAAAAGTAATTTTGAATCAAATTGTGCGCGGTAAGATAAAAAATCTTATTACTTTTTGCTTACATTGTATTTATTTTGAGTAGAAGTTGGAGAAAAATTATTTACATTTATTTTATTTTAAATAAAAATTTGTCAGTTTAAAGAATTTTAAATTTCTAAAAATTGATGTTTCAAAATTTATATTTATTTCAATCAAGAGGAAAAAATGCTATTAAAAAAATTTAATAAAATAAGTTGATGATAAACAATGATGATTTTTTTGAAGATAACGCAAAACCCTTGATTAAAACTTTGAAAAAGTCAGTAAATAATGTAAGTTTATGGCCAAAAAAGTTGAAATTTTATGACAATTATAAAAATTTTATTAGGAAGAAATAGTTTGTATTCAAGAGAATGAATACTTATTCTAAAAATTTTTCTCTTCATCAAATAAGTAAATCAAAATAGAAACGTTTTTTTCATTCATTAATTCTCACATATACACACATTTTTCATTTCCTATCTAACAAGAGAAATAATAACAAAAATACTTACATCAATTTAATCTATTTCAACAAGAAGAAGGAGTAAAATTAACTTCTCATCGCACATTCGTATACAAAAGAGGAATTAAAATTCAAAGAAGAAATTTTTCTTCTTTTAAGCGAGCGAGAGTGAGTAATGAAAGGAAACACGCTGTGAATTGAACTGAAGGAAGCTCTCTGATGTGGTAATGAAAGTTAATAATGAAAACCAAAAAAGAAGCAATATATCTGCTTACTTTTTTTTAATTTATATTTTAAAACGGGATTAATATTCTTTGATCGTTTTTCCATTAATAATTGTTTCGATGGCAAACGCTCTATGGCGCGAGAAGTGATTTGGTGTTGCTCTACTGGAGAGAGAACTTAATTAAAAATATTTTTAATTACTTTGAATATTGAATTTGTTTCACTAACATTTTATATTCGTTACTTTCTAATGAATTTTAAGTTTGAAAAAATAAATTTTCGAACCTCAATTAAATTTCAATTATGAGTCTCTAAAAGACAAAACATTAATCATTTTACAATTTATGTTCAATAATTTTATAATTTTCTTTTAAAAATTCTTTTGCTTTCAAAAAGAGGAAAAAATTTATTCAACTATTTTCTATACGATTTCAGAATTTTGGCTCTTATTATTTATATCAGAACAATTCTTTAGTATTATAATAAAGTTATCCTAGTAGCATAAGAGCTGTAAAATTTGTTTAAATTTGAATTTATGAATATTTGTTTACAATGACAAAAAAGAGCAAAAATTAAACTTAATTTTAAAATGTTTCGTCAAAGTTATTTTCCCCTTGCACAAAAGAGCGAAGTTCAGAAAAAAGTGGCATAAATTGAACTTTGAATTTGTACTAGGTATTATATATTGTTGGAAAGCACTTGATCTATGATATGGGGTTGTTTGTAAATTACGTAACGCGAAAGGAGTAGAAGGTCTGAGGTCGCTTTACGCTCCATACAAAAATTTTTTATTCAATATGGCGACAGTGTTACGGGGGGAGAGTGCACAATGGTCAAATTTTGCGTTACGTAATTACCAACAACCCCTATACATATCAAAAATCAAATTTAACCTTAAACCAAGTAGTTAGGCTAGGAAGGCTAATAAAACTAAGAAATTTAGCCAAAGTTATTTTCCTCTTGGTTAACAGTGGATCAGAATTTTTAAATTTTGCAAAAAAAATCATTTTATTTTTTTTATTGTAGACCATTATTAAACGATTCTAAAATGAGTAAAAAAAAAATTTTCTAAGTGCTACCGTTCGTGAGATATGACCTTTCATGTATATTGTCAGTATACAAAACCTAACAGTTCAATTAAACAGCTCTATTTTCAACAAATCTCACCCGATTAAGCTCAAACGACAAATAAAATATATTTTTCCCAAATTTTAAAAATTCTGTCCCACTATGTAATGGTGTAGAAAAATAATTTGAATTTCAAAAAACTTAAAAAAATGATTACAATTTTTTATAAAATATAAAATTTTCCATAAACATGAAATTAAAATCTCAAAAGTTTTACCATTATTATAAATTAATTCCCATCCCTTTCTACTTTTATATATTTATGTTTTAATGATGGAAAAAGCGTAATAATATTAATAATTTTTATGTTGATCGTTGTGTAAAATTCATGCGTGAATGGATGGATGGTGTGTCAGAAAAGTACTGCAAAACCATGGCAAAGTAATCTGTTATATTGTAAACAGCGATTTCAATTTCATCAACTCGAAAAACATCATTATTGATGGTGACTGAGTGTGTGTGTATAATATGGACAGATGAGTTGTGGGAGGTGATTGTATTAAAAAAAATATTGTAGATAAATGAGGACGTAGAGAAACAACAGGAGAGAGTGTGAACGAAGCGATAACAATTTTCATACATTCATTCAACCATTCATTGCATTCGCATCATTGATGCATGTAACTGGCTGTTGTTGCTCTCATCACCAAGCCATAAACCGCATTGGAGAAGTATTTGGTTGACACATATTAATTTAACGCATTTCACATCAAAAATTACATGTCAGAAACTTAAAATTCAATTTAAAATCAACTTTTCATTCGGTAACTAACTCTTGTTGAAATCATGAAAACAACTAAAGCAGTATGATGACTGCTTGCTTAATAGACTTTCAATTTTACAATGAATTTTAATTACAAAGTTGAATTAATTTTCATGCTTTTGTCCAGGTTGTTTAGAGATTTGATTTTGTTGATAGAATGAGGATTTCTAGGTTTAGAATCTTTTGATAAGGACAAGGTCTGAGAACTCTTTTGATATCGCAATTTTCTTTCTTATTACAAGTCCTAAAACTAATCTTAATAGCTTTAAAAAATGCAACAAGCTTAAGAAATAAAAATATAAAAGGACTGCATTGCTTCCTGCTATTGTTTTTAAACTGTAGCTCTTTTAGTAAAAGTCCCTTCCAAAAAAATATTATCAAAAATTTCAAAAAAATTATCAAAAGTGTTCTCAGGCCTTGGATAAGGAAAAATTTTTCTCTTGTAAGACTTTATTTCAATGGTTGATGAAATTTCAATAATTTTATTAATTGAGTCTTACTTTTGAATTTATTTTATACAAAAACTTACAACTAATTTAAATTTAAATTCAAAATTTAATTCTCTCAAAAGAACAAGATCTCATACATGCTTTATTTTAAATAAATCTCTCACCCACATAAAGTATGAAATTAATTTCCTTTATCAAAAGATTCTTCAATTCGTTAGTGAAATATTTGAAATAAACTACAAAGGCAAATATTTGCGCTTATGGCTGATGGTTTTTATGGGCTGAAAATCTACCTTATAATGGTCGTTGTCAATGGAAACTTTTGACTGATTTAACTTCATCAAATTGAATTCATTAAACATGCAGAAAAATAAAATTGTGAAAATTTTATTCAGAAAAAGTAAAAAATTGTTTACTATGGTTTCTTTTCAGCTCTCATTTTTCCATGGCAGCAACAGCTCACATATTGAAGCGTAGCAATTGAGAGAGAGAAATTTTTTTTCAATTTTATGCACACGAAAGTATTTTACAATTGGAAAAGTTTTCTTTTCTGTTTTTCATGTTGTTGCTGTCAGACGAGTCTTTATTTGCTTAAAAAATTTAAATTTAAATCTTTTACTTAATTTGTGAATTAAAATTTTTGTAAAAATTTTGGAAAGGAAAAAAATTTCTTATAACATTACATAAATAACAATTTTATTCAAGAATTTTTTTCAGGAAATGACGCTTAAAATCCAGTTTCTATGAGATGAAATTCTCTCATGTCCATCACTGAAAATTAAAATTCAAATTAAACAAAATTTTATTAAATTCAATAAAAACTTACGGAAAATTTTGAAAACATTGAATATTCCAAGATTTGATAGCAACAAGTTGATTGCTCATGTCAATTACTGGACCACCTTGATCACTATGAAAGTTAGAAAAATTATTTATTATTTTTCTAGTTTTAAAGTCAATCAACAAGAGTTTTTCCTGCAAGCTCGACCGTTTTGACCGGTTTGATAAATATCTCAAATCTAAAGTTTTGCAAATTGAAAAACTCTTTAACTTATGATTTTATAGAAATCTACGAGTTAAATAAAAGTTATTTGAAGTTTTGTGCTTTAGCTGCGAATGCCTTATATTAATTTAAGCATTTGCCGGTTTCTTTCACCGGTTTTAAAAAATTATCCCAAACCAGCGAAACTAAAATTGAAATAAATCATCGACCAACTCAATCACGAACCTTCAAATTACTTTTTCTTTACTCGTAGAGCTTTATAAAATCAGTAACAAAAGAGTTTTTCAATTTGCAAAGATTCAATTTCAAGTTATTTACCAAATCGCTCAAAATCGGCGAGCTTTACCGGTAACAACTTTATATATGATAATAATAATAATGACCAATCTGTGTGCCATGAGAAAATTTTAATAATGCAAAAACATTTATCGTCAATTTTTGAACTCAAAATTTATGTAAACTTTGGTAATACGTGAAAAAGTTGCATGTAATGTGCAGTATGTCGCATGCATATTCGCATAGAAATAATTTGGCCATTACAATGGATAAATATGAAATTTTGGAAAGTTCTTTCATCCTATGATCAGTAGCAACATTTTTGTCTAAAAAATTTGACAAAAAAACCATTTTGGTAAAGACCAATTAGAAAGATAGACGAACAGAAAGAAAAAAGTGCTTGATAGAGTTATTTCTCCTTATCTTTTTGAATAACATTGAACAAGAAATTATTAAAATAATTTTTTTCTCACCCAGTACATACTCCACGACCAATTCCAGCAAAAGTACATAATTTTGCATCATTAACTTGAAGATTTTGATTGCCTAGATGAGTTATACACGCGGCATTTGTAATTGTGTCAACATTCACGCGTTGAAGATTATTTGATAAGGGACCAGAAGTTTGTGTTGCTCCAAAGCCGCTTAACTATTTTTGATAAGATTTTTTAAAGCTCAAAAAAAATTATTTATGAAAAGTCAAAAAAAAATTACTTGAACAACAATGTTTCCACCTAAATGAGCAATTCCAAGATTAATAGTTTGAACATGTTGTGTCATTGTAAAAGGATTTGCAGTTTCAATGAGTGATAAGTCATTAATCAATGTTATTGAATGAAATTGTGGATGTTGAACAATTCTGACACTTCTTTGAGTTACACCACCAACGTTCAATGTTACAGTTCCAGCAACAGCATTTATAGAATTATGAGCTCTTCCTGTTGTGCATTGACCACTAGTAATGACCCAACGACCTGAAATCAAAGCTCCTCCACAAAAATGAACATTTGCTTGTGTTCGAAGTGAAATCTGTGATGGAATTTGTCCAAGTTGTACTGTAGATCCTCCAACTATTTTTGATTCAAATTTTCCTATGAAGTAAAATTATTTTCATTATATTTGGCAATTCCTAAGAATTTTTTTTACCTTTTGAAAGAAAAATAAAATTGAAAAGTAAAAAAATCACAACTGAACACTTCATTGTTTCATTCAACACTAAACTGCCAATCTTATCAATTTATTTTTTTAATATTTTTAATCAGAGTTGTATTATTGTGAAATTTTTCATCGGGAAATTGAGAAATTCTTTGATAATTTATAATTTTTCACAGAATCAACTGAAATTTCTCATTAATAGTTTGTTTTAAAGCTGTTTGTTATTGAAATGAATAGCAAAAGAAATTTTAAAGAAATTATTTTTCCATTGAAATTTATAACGAACCGTCTAGAAAATCGACAGATTTTAACGATATGACTCTGTTTTGATCATTTTAAATGTTATCAAGTAGTAATTTTGTTTGTAAATAAATGAGTTTGAAATTTCATTTGATATTGAAAATAGAAATAACAACGTCTGAGAACTCTTTAAAATTTTAATTTCAATTTGATATAAATTTGTAAACTAACCATATTTAGGTAGATATTTGAACAATCACTTTTTTAGTTATAGAAGCAAATAATCAATTTTGAATTTTTAAACAAAAATGTATTGCGTAGGTTTCTAGATCTTGTTTCAATTTCTTTTAGACAACAAAAGCAGTGCTTAGTTTGATTTAACCTGCTAAACCTAAACTTTGTTTTTATCATAATTAATATAAAAAGAATTTACAATTATTTTAAAATTATCAATCATCAAACGTTAAAAAATCCGCAAAATGTAGAATGTCTTCAATCCTGGATCCCTCAGCTTCCTTCTCTGAAAGAACATGACTAACAAGAATTGAGTACCTCCTGATGGCAGAGAGGAAAAGGATCAATCATAAAAAGTAAAGATTATGATAGAAAAGTCGAGTTTTTAAAAACAGTAAAATCGAGTCAAAAAATAATCATAGTAAGCAAAACGAAATCTTAAATGTTGAGAAAATTATTAAAAATAAAAAAAGGCCCTTGAATAAATTTTATTTTAATCTAATTGACGTCAAATAGTCTAAAAGAAAGTATTTTAAAGAAAATTAACGTTTTGTTGCTTTATTTTACATTTTCGATGAAACTTTTGGTTATTTGATACTTTTTTAATGAAGTTTTTTCTGCTTGTAAAAAACAATTTTAAATAAAATTCTCTATTATGCAAAATATGAAAAATTACCTTAAAATATTTCAATTAACTTTTGTAAAATTTTAAACTAAAAACATTTTTCATGTATAAAAATCAACAGCATAACAAAAAAAAAGAAAAAATAAAAAGTTCAGAGATTTTTAGATTGTTGAAGCATGACAAGAAGCAGAATAAAAAAATAATTCTCGCTCGAATGAGAGTTTAGGAGTTAAAAACTCGTTGTGTTGTCCTCATTCAATATGAATTTTTATATGCGCTCTTTCTCTGATGTGTATTGTGTGTAAAATGTGGAAAAAATAAAATTTCAACAGGTTGCCTAGCATACGGAAATAAAAAGTATAAAACGAGTGAACGAAAAGGTAAAAAACAAATCCAAATTTTTCCACTTACTAACGCTTTTCTCGATTTGTTGTTATAGAAATGGACGAAAAATAATAAGAAAGAAATTGCAATAAAAAAATCTCCTTTTTATATTTTAGACTCATAAAATCTCCATCTACAGAAGCATGATTATGTGAAAATCCATTACGAGCATTTTTTTCAATTTAATTTCAATCAATTTAATCAAATATTGAACATCAATGACATGAAAGAGTGAAAACATGCGTTAACGCTTTTTCAAAACTTCATATTTGCAATATATGGAAAATAAAGGATAAAAAGAATTGTCAATAAATTGTAAATAAAATTCATATTGTGTAAACAATTTTCATTAACTGTAAAAAATTTTTTCTTATTTTCAACTGAAATATTTTTCAAAAAGCTGAATGAAAAGCTTCAATTAACTTTGAAAAGCTTTTGTAAGATGTCAGTAGAATCAGTTTAGGGTGAGGGTTGGAAAATTTTATTTCAGAAATATTTCAAAAGGAAAACTCGTACTAAAAAGAAAATTTTCTGATTTGTGTCTTAACTAAGTTTTGACACTTTTTAACTTGCAAAAGGATATTTCTTTTAAAGTCAAGTGAAGAATTTACTTGATTGAAAATTTAATCAAAGTCTGAATCAAGTTTCTTTATGATAGGTGTGAATTTTATTATACAAACAAAAAACAGTTAATTGCTAAGTTCTACATTGATAAGATCTATAAAAACTGTTTCAATTAAATTATCTTATCTTATCAATATCACAATATTATATTTGAGATGTTATTTAGTTTGACTGAATAAATTTGAGCAAGAACAAAAAAATAAGGAATTTTGCTCACTTTTTCATTTTATAAATTGGCTTTCTCAACCATTACATAATGTTTTATAACCTTCATTAACTAATAACTAAACATTCTGTATTTGATTCTTAAGCTATGAGGTTTTTGTTTTAGTAAAATCGACAAAAAACGAAATTTCTGATTGTTGCTCATTGAATTGTTTACTAAAAATTGTTTGTTTGCTCAAAAATTTTACAAATTTCTGAAAAGATTTGTGAAAATTGATGCTTTAAAAGTGCAACTTATAGTCCAACAACTATACACAAAGTTAAATCAGTTATCGATCTTTTGTATCGAGTTATATTTGTATTGAAAATCAAATAATTTCGATGCGAATATTTATGATGAAAATTTGATCATTTTTCGCAATATTTTGCTTCATTTTGTGTTAAAATAAGTTTTAAGTAGTAAATTAGGATGTTTAAACTCATTACTAATTATTAATTAAGCTTACAGCAAGTTATTCTTCAATACTTTCTTCTGTCTTAAACAATTTAGATCAATTTTTCAAAATGAAAATAATTTCAAAACAAAACAGATTTTACTTTAAATTGTTTATTT
>JACWBX010003686.1:23065-36683 GCA_014622435.1 Polypedilum pembai
ATATTTTTTAAATTTACTACTACCGTTACAAACTTAGAGTACAAGAATTTTATTTCAACAACAATCATCAATAATCAATTATTAGGAAAAAAAGAAGCTTTATGGACTGTTTTCATTAAAAAATTTCAATCAATATGATTTATTCATTAGTAACAAAACTTATGATAGCGGTTAGTAAATTGTTACTGCAGTCATGACTATGTAGTTGAGAAATTTCAGTGATATGTGAATTATAAGGCAAAGACGAAGAAATTTTTAGCTTTTCAATTTTAATCAATGTATACCGATCGACATTTGTTTGGTATAATGTTGATCAAAAAGTTCATAAATGTTATAAAACTTTATGGAACTTAAAAAGAAAGTTTTTCGTTTTATTTCATAGCTTTGGTATATTTTCAATGTTATAAAAAATTTATATTTCAAAAACACAAATTTAAATAAAATTATTCAATAAATTTCTACACAACTTTAATGTTTTATTTTTTTGGAAAAAAGATGGATCATGAATTCACAGTAATTTAAATTAGGATGTGGGTCACTCAGCAGACAGAATTCTGCAGAAAATCAGGAGAAAATTCTGCAGAAAATTCCGCAGAATTCTTTCAAAATTTTTATTCTACAGAATTCTGCAGAAATTTATCCTAGAATTCTGGAGAATTCTGCGGAAATTCTGCAAAAATTCTGCAGAAAATTCTGCTGAATTCTGTCTGCTGAGTAACTCACAATCTTTAAATTATAAAAAAAACCAAAAGCTGTAGCCAGACATTCGCTAAATAAATTTATCATTGAGATAAAAAAATGCACATCTTTTATTATTTATAATTAAAAAAACAAACTCAAAAGCTTTTGCTAGTTTTTTCACTTATTTAGATTAGGCAAACAGCACTAAATTTTTTCAAAGTTTGATTAGTAATTTGTAAGCAAATTTTTGTATAAAACTACAAACCATGTCAGCTTATAACTTCAGTCATTAAAATAATTTCATAGAGTCAGAAATGAAAGTTTTAATTTTCACTCTTTTATTTCTTGAATTTGCTTTTGCAGCTCCTAGAGACTCAAAAGTAATCAATGGTGTTAATGCAGATATTAAAGATTTTCCTTCAATGGTAAACAAAACTTTCTTAAATTATTTTTAAAATTTTGTAAGTTTTTATTTTTAGGTTTCTATAGATATTGATGGTAATCATACCTGTGGTGGCACAATTTTGAATGATTGGTGGATTTTGACAGTAAGTTACGTTTACCAAAAAAAAATTCTCAATAATATATTTCAATCTTCATAAGACGGCTCATTGTGTTGCTGGAGTAAATGGTCATCTTTCAATAGAATTTGGTGTTACAAAGCTTTATTCGAATATGAATAATTACGTAAACGTTGATGCTGTTTATTGGCATGAAGCTTTTAGTTCAGCTGATTCTTATAAAAATGATATTGCAGTAATTAAAGTTGTATCACCAATCAAAAATACTCTTGCTAATTATAAAGTTAAGCTTGCAACAAACAGTTCATACTATACTACTGGAGCACCATCTACTTTAATTGGATGGGGCTATACTAAAGTAAGAAGAAAATTTACAAAACAATTTAGGATTTTTTATAATTTTTCTCTGCTTTAAAGCTTGGTGTTACGGCGGATATATTGCAAAAAGTTGATTTGCCTGTCTATTCATGTTCCGATAGTGCAAGTCTTTCAATTAGTCAACTTTATCCAATGCACGTTTGTGCAGGTGTTCCAGGCTCGAAAGGGCAATGCTCTGGAGATTCAGGTATATTGAAAATAACTAATTATTTGTAATGAAAACTAGCAAATTTTTTCTCCAGGTGGACCACTTTTCGTTAACGGTGCTCAAATAGGTATTGTTAGTTGGTCATTTAAACCATGTGCTATTATGCCAGGAGTTTTCACTGCTGTTGCACCTTATAGAAGCTGGATCCAGCAAAAAACAGGCATCAATTTTACAATTTATGATTCTTATGTTCAAGCTTAAAAGTGCGTGATTTTATCTTATCATAAATAATTGCCAAGTAGAAAAAAATTGTTCGAATAAAAGCTTTGCTTGATTAGATATATCAGTTTTTTGTAGGGTTCGGACTTGAATGCAGGCCTGCGCATATACTTGATCAAGTTGCATACAAATTGACTTACTAAAAATGTCTCTAATTAATTCAGATTTTATGTATTTCATTAAAATTTTTTGCAAAATAATATGAAAGTTAATGATTTTATAAATTACACAAGAATTGTCCGAAAAAAATCAAATCTGAATGAATTAAAGACATTTTTATTAAATAAACTTGCATGCAGCTTGATTAAGTATATGCGCAGGCCTCCGTTCAAGTCCAAACCCTAGTTTTTTGTAAAGTTGAATTAAAAATTTCGAACAATAAAGCAAAAATTCTAAAAACTTTTGAGGTCGATATTAAAACATTTTAAAAGATTAAGCTTAAGTAAATTTTTGGAATATTGATAAGCTTTTTTCAAGGGATTAAATTTTTATTTAAAGTGCTTTTAAGTACCTAAAAATGTCTCAAGGTGGTTTAAATTTTTAATTAAAAGTTTTTTCCTCTTAAATGTTTGCTAAAAATGTGAAAATCTCAGTCAAATTTCCTACATTTCTTCTTCTCAATCCTTTCCAATCAATTTTTGATTAAATAAAAGAACATTATTCTCTGAGAATGAAAGTCTCTTTAGTGAATTGTCAATTGAACTTATTTATTCTCTAAGAAAAAAACTTTTCTTTTCAAGATAAACCTTTTTACATACAACAGAGAAATCTCATGTGTGATCCCAATTTGACACATTTCATCATTTACATTTCAAAGTGTGTGTGTGTGTGAAATCAGAGAAAGCTTTTAATATTGCATCACCTGAAATCTTTTATTCACAAGCACACATATACACATAATGCCTTGAAGAAATCCCTCAACAACATCACATATGAATTTGTGAAGAAGAAAAAAAAGTAACAGACAACTACAAAACCATAAAAAGTAATTTTCAACTCAACTCTTTTTTTTTAAATTCTTTTGTCTATGTCAAATGTTGAAGTGAAGAAGAAAAAAAATTCTTTATTGCTCTCTTCTCGTTATGTACTTGTGACAATGTATGTAGTTCTTATGTCCCATTGTACTTCAACACTAAACACACTCACACTTTCGCTCTTTATGATTGCAATACTTGAAAAATGAAAGAGTGTATAGACATTATAAAATGATGAAGAATATTAGCGCATTTTTATAACTATTGTTTTTCAAATTAATTACACAGCAGACAAATGAATCTAAGTTTTATTTTCCAAGATCAAGAAGAAATTTAAGTTCAAAAATAAATCAAGATCAAGTTCAAAATTTAAAATTTAAAATTCAAAAAACTGTTATCAATAAAAAAATATAATTATTTCAAATAAATGTAAATCTAAAATATGAATGTGCTTTATTGATTTCTGATGATAAGTTAAACAAACTAATTTAAGATTTGAAAATAATTTTACCATATTCAGAAATTTGTATAACTTAAACAAAAATAAATTAAAAGTTTATAAAAGTAAATGTAGATTTCTCATATCAAATCTTGTAAATTAAATTTTATTGATCTCTGTTTTAATATTCTTTTTTTTGATTCGTGATACTATGAGACATTCTGTATTAAATAAAAACGCGTTAAAAGAGAAAAAGGCGAGAAAAACTTTCATCATCAAAATGATAATAATGTATGAAGATGGTTCGTTGTCTCGATGGAGGCGAGAGCGTGAAGAGAAGGAGAAAAAAAGATAGTAAGTGAAGATGATGATGGTTGGGAAGAAGTAAGACGAACTTTTGCTTATGTGTGACTAGACAGTTAGACCATTAATCATTTTCTCCCACTCTTTGCCAACCTTCGTCTCTTGTTATTGTTTTATGTATGAATAGAATATACAATACATTCAGTCATGTGAAGCATGATATTGTTGCAAATTTATTTACATTTTATGACAAAAATTTCTCTTGTTCTAGTTTTCTGCACGATTATTTCCGCACACAACACACACACATGGGAAAGAAATTTGCTCATTTATTTATTTATTTACATTTCGAATACTATCTTTTCTAACAAGCGACCAGTTGGCTCTAGTAAAAGTAAGAAAGAGCATGATTTTTAATATTTTATGACTCACCTCCCTTCAAACCAACCATAAAGCATGAAACTTCAATAATTCTATGTCATTTGCTTTGACGACTACATGTGAATTTATTTATGCATGTTTGCATGCTTTGTGGGTTTCATAACCAAACTGTGACCAACTACACAAAGTATGTTCAACTACCAGCGGTCGTAAAAAAATTGCAATTCTTTCTTGCATAAAAAAGTAACAAATCAATCTTCTTTTGCTGTCCTTTCTTGTCCTGTACAAGCTTTGTGTTTTTTGTGTGCTTTTTAGAGCAGAACGTTGAGAGTGGAATTAAAATGAGAAAGGAGATGAAAGAATGATAATTAAAAGTAATTTCAAAGCGCATTTCTTTAAAATAAATTTTCAATTAAAGTAATTAAAATGATTGTCAAGATTGTCCACGTAAAAGTGGACGTATTTTCATCCAAAATGCTCAATTTCCTTTTTAGAGTTAAGTTTATCTGGTAAAGTATGATGACTTTAATCTAACACGAATAACAAACAAAATAATTAAACAGAATTATGCAATTTTTAAAGAACATGTTCTAGTGCCTGTAGTTTACGCATTTAGATTTCAAATTTGAACAATAATTTCTCAAAAAAATTTCTTTGCTTTTGTTATCCATTAAGAAGTTTTTGACCAAAACCATGCTAGAACTCTATGTTCTGCCATTGACTGTTATACATTGGACTATAGTTAAAACTATCCCAAAATGATTTAATGTCATCGAGATCAAAGCATCGAGATTTTTCCAACGATATGCTAAATCCCTATAGAATGAAAAATCTGTAATTTTCGGAGTACATCTATTACTTCGTGACAAAGGAAGGCAATAAAATAGTAATTGGACCAAATTTTTTGATTACTCGAAATTCATTCAAACAATGCTCAAAAAATGAAATTTATCTCATAAATGAATTTTAAACATCATTCAGTAAATATTACAAAATTTGTTTTCATTTCCTTCACAGTGAAATTTTAAGAATTTCATTAGGTAGATTTAAGAAAATGTTATAAAAGTCTTCCCCAGTATTGTGTTGATAAAATTTTTTAAAAAGATTTAAAAAAAAAGGATTTGAAATAAAATTTGAAAGATTTATGAGATTTAAATTTACAAGATTCGATTCTATACTTAGAACTTATTTGAATTTATTCTATTTAAAATTTCGTTTTGAAGTTAATTTTTTCAAATAAAAGCAAAATTTTGTAAAATTTATTTCAAAATTCAAATTTTCATTAAATGATTTTTAAAAACAATTTTTGAAAATATTAATTATATCTTTACACATTCATCTCTTCATCAAAAAATATTAATTTACTATGTTGCTATTTTCAATTAAAACTGAAATGTGTATCTATTTATGATGCACTCATTCTACCATGCAAGTGTCAAGCATCTCTCAAAATGATGTTATGAAATGGAAAAAGCCACACATATAGCAGTAGCAGAAAAGTTTTTGATCAATTAAATGAGTCCTGCATGTCTATAGAGAGTAAGAGAAATCGAGAAAATTTCTCTTCCTGAAGACACTTGAAGAGTGAAGCATCTGAAAATGACAAATGATAGACGTGTTTTTATTTTATTTCTAGAGAAAAAGGACCAAAAATTTTCATCACGAATGTCAAATGTCTCTTGGTCCTTTCATCTTGAATATTGCATTTCTCCCTCATTTTTCTGTGTATGTCCATCAGCAGTCTCATTCATGTTCATTGCAATGTGATGATGAAATGAATTTCTGTACTATCATCAAAATTCATTCATTCACAATTCTGTTTGTTATGGCTTTTTTTTCTTTGACTTTCACATACAAATGGTCAGAAATGAAAATTCGCTTACATAAAAATTTCCATTTTGTTTTTTTTGTGCATTTTCCAATTCCATAATTTTCCTCTTCTCTCAATTTTTGCATTTGAGTTGTGTAATTGGAATAAAAAATTACTTTGTTGTCAATACTCACTGTTTGTGGGTGTATGTGAGTGAGTTGATGTAAATTAAACATTGATAAAATCATACTAAATTGAAGAGAGCAATATGAGACAAAGAACAAAGTGCACTCGACTAAATTCAATATTAATTAAATTTTTCATCTTTCTCCTCTTCCTTTTTTTGATGCGCAATATTTTAGATAGAATTTCACTATATATTAACAAAAATAAATGATTTTAAAAAACTTAGATACAAAAATTTAAAATTCAAACTAGTGTTGTTATCGTAGATATCTACGTCTACAACCTTTTTCTAAGTAGATGGATGTCTACATGTAATAGACAGTGTCTATGTAGACAAAAACATCGTGTACAGTCTACAAATTTGTAGATTTGGTAGATGAAATCTACGCGTAGATCTTTACGGTCTGCGAAATTTTTCATACATTTGTCTACGATCTACGCATAGATATTTTCTACGTAGACAAATTTAGATATTATTTTTATTTAGAATAGACCTTACCCAATTTTTTTCGTCAATGTAGATAATGTCTACACAAAGCCAACCGTCTACGTAGACATAAAGATATACACAGTAAAATTTCATTCCGCCGTCCATATATGAATTTTCTTAGATGGCGGATTTTAGGACGAATTTTACATATAAAATTTTTGCTAAAGTTTGCCGTTGGCGGATTTTAACTTGACTGTGTACACGTCTACGTTAATAACACTAGTTTGAAATCATTTAATATTTTAGTTGCAACTAACCAAGGTGTGAGAAATTTTTATTTTGTATATTGATTCCAATTAAGAATATTTGTCTTAAAGCATCTTATTTTCTCTTTCATTCAGTTTTAATTGAATTTAATAAAAAGAATTTTCGATTATACCATCGAAATCAAACTGAAAGTAAAGAGTTCTCAGGCATTGTAACTAAGCTAAATTTTGATTAATTTATTAAAATAAAAATAGATCATTAACTGGATATATTTTAGGTTATTTTACTGAAAAAAAGTTTTAATTTCGAAAAATTGTATTTTTTTCTGTCAAAAGCGAAGGTTTTTGATGAATAATTCTATTTCACAAAAAAGAGAATAATTTAAATAAAAAAAACATTCAAAATTGATGAAAAGTAAAACAAACATGTGTAAAATGCATTAAGCCAAAAACTGAATGGAATGCAAATAAATTTAAAAGCACTCTCATGATCGTCAAAATACAAATAATAAAATGAAAAATTTTTGCGGAAGGAAAAAAGTATTATTTTTCATTTCTCATTGAGTGCTCTCTCCAATCATGGATTGAAAAAATTTCGAATTGGATTTTATGAATTTAATTAAATTTTTCATTCATTCTCCTTTTTCACAATTCATATAAAAAAATAAATTTTATTATAATTTTCGTTTTCTCTCATACTGAATGCTTTATAATGAATTCTGAGTTGAAATTGAATTTTTTCCATCTACGCCCACAGACGACCAATAAAAGCATCACTCTTTTTGAATGTGCTATTGTGTCTGCAATGACTTTTGTTTGCGTGCATGTATTTTTGCATTTTTACAGTTCTCGTGAAAAATAAATAATATTTTTAATCAACAGTAACAATTTTAAAGGAAATGATTTTAAATTGTATATGAATGAATTAAAAAAGAGATTAATTGAATGTGAAATGAAATTTTTATTAATATTATTTATTGCTTATGAGAGAAATTTTATATTATTGTTTAAGAAAAGTTTTTAAAGAATTTTATTTAAAATGATTTCAATCTATCAGACGATTTGAGATTCAAATCTTCGATAAGTCATTTTTAAGGTTTTAATTTTTTGCTTCAAATTCAGAAAATATTTTTTTTCAAATCATAAATAATATCAAGAAACTGTGCACAATGATGAATAAACGAAAAAATTTCTTTAATCCAAAATGAAAATACCAACAGAATTATCTGAAAAGACTAACCGAAAATATTTTTTAAATTCAATTTTTAAGCTTTAATCAATTTATTTATTTATTTATACTGTAAACGAGAGATGTGCCTACAGTTGTTATATAAATAAACCAAAATAAAGAGCTCTCGTATACATACATAAACACTTTGCTAGAGGATATGATGATGATGATATTGTAATTGAATTTCTCTCATTCCCTTTCATTTGTGTTTGGTTATTATTTGATTGATATGCATGTGCACCATTGGAATATTCAACAATTTTTATTTTTTTTAATCAACAAGTTTCGTTTTTTTCTCTTCTTTCTCGTGCATTGCGAAGCACCATAAGTGGCGTGAAAAATTTATCAAAAAAATGCACATTCAACAAGGGCTTCGATACATATATAAATATATTTTTATGACTCGTGAACGATTTTCCCTCGATTATTTTATAATAAAAATCAAACAAACGACGACTGCCAGAGTGAAGTTTTTTTTAAATTTTATTTCTACACACATAGGACATCAAAAATTCATGCTCAACGAAGGATGAGAATGGCAATGGTGAGGAAAATCTTTGAAATTAAATTTTATATCGAACATGTTGTAAATTTATTTGATTCTCATGAGATTTCTAATATTTGCTACTTCAAAAGAGGGAAACAATTCTGTCGAAAAATCTATTGAAATTAACAAAAATATTTTGACCAATACATACAAAATTACTGAGTTTCAATGTTTACTCCTTTTTTGCTATCAAAAGTTATTTCCCCTTGATTCTTTATTTATTTATGGTAATCAATTAATTGAGTAAACTTGTTGTAAGGTTTTCAATTTTAAAGAATAGTCTCAAAATTCAAGACAATTTTTGTACAAAAAACTTGCATCAAACTCAATAATTTTTACATCATTTGATAAAATTTAGTTTGTATTTCATCGTAAAAACAGATATTAGAAGTATAACAAAATGAAATAATTAAAAAATTTTTTCAATTTAAACGTTAAAAAAAAAATATTTGTCACCTTACAAAAACCAAAAAAAGGAAACAAAATATTTAATATACTTTAACAATCGCTTTACTATGAAAATTTAGCAAAAAAATGTGGTCTGAATTTAAATTTATACAGAACGACAATTAGCACATTGATTCAAGATCTGAAATTGAAATTTCTAAATATTTTCTCATAATATAATACCAGATTTTAAAATAGTAGTGAAAAATGTCATTTATTAATTTTTATTTCAACATTTAAAGAAAGAAATATTAAAATTTTTAAAACTTGTCATATTAAATGTGTGTTTTAAGTACATGAATGCACATTTCAAGCTAAATAAATAAAAATGAGTCAAAAAAAAAATTTTTTTGTTTCTAAGCTATCAAATGAGAATTTCATCAAGAGAGAACGAGGCAATAAATAAATTTATATTTCTGTCATCATTCTATTCCTGCCAGTAGCAGTTATGACGCGCTCTAAAAACAATGTTGTTGTCATCCAATAATAATATAAAAATATGAGCATGAAGAAAAAGGAGATCATCAAGATGAGAGTGGAGGCCGAGAGCCAGGTAAGCTCATATAACGGCGACCGTAATGCCGTGATAAATGGACGAATGAAGAGAGCATCATAAAATAATATTTTTCCTCTTTTGCAGAATAATAATTCTTAATTTTTATGCGTTTCACAAAAAATAAAATACACATATAAAAAAATCTTCAGTCCTCGCTTTTTCTCTTCATGTCCTTGTTTATATTCATTAAATTTCATTTCATCTTTCTTCAATGCCTGCATTATGATACATTTTTTATCCCCTCTTTTCCGCACATAAACGAGTCTTCTTAGTTATTGACTTTGTTAGTAAAAGTTTTATTCATATAAACCATACCCATCAACTTTTGCTTTCTTTTACAGTTTGTTTTCCAAAAAGAGTGATGTCTTTTGATTCATTTTGTTATTGGCTAGTTTCAAATCTAAATTGATTAAATTGTTAGAAAATTATTATACAGTTCTATGCAAACTTTAAGCTATGACAGCATCTTTTTAGTTGGTTAAAAATATACCACTAATGGACAAAATTTTAGTTGATTTGTACAAAGGATGAAAACGAACTTAATCCGGCAAAAAAATTTGCTAAAAATCTTAAAAATCACTGAATACCACTTGAATCGCATAAAATCGCTTCGTTTTTACCTCTTGGAATTGTAATCAGGGTTGTTGAAGTAGGTAAATCTACTAAGTAGATTTCACCTACAGTTGATGCAATTTACTTTGTAGGTCAACTACTTTTGCAAAAGTAAGTCTCATCTACATTAGGCTAGACTTACTTTTTAGGGATTTAGACTCTTACTATGTTACACCACCTTATAAAGTATTTTAAAATTTTTGAAAAAATAAAAAATTGTCTGCAAAAGAACTAAAAATGCGCTAAAATCTTCTAAATCTTTAATGACATTCTTTTCCTCATGTGTAAATATATAATAAATACGAAAAGGAGAAGAATTGAAGCGTAAAAGTGGTCAGCAAAGAAGCGTTAACGGAAATTAAATGGAAAATCAATTCGAGAGCTGAAAGTTATTTCCACAAGGCTAAAGATTGAAGTGAAATCATTGAATTGCTAAATATTTTGCCCTTCTTGGAGGTCAGCAAGCAAGTGGAATTAAAGAGATAAAAAATTGATCTAATAGACGAGAGAAGATAACAACGCAGCAGTATGCATGTAAACAACACAAAATCCACCCCCAAAAATTTCTTCATTGTCTCATGAACAACCAACAACAATAACAGCTTTATCCACAAAACATTCTCCAAAATAGATTAAGAAATTTCCTTTTTCGACTAAAAATACCCTTAGTCTTATCGTTTTACTTTCCTTATTTTCTTCTTCTTCCTCCTCTCTATCTTATAATAGAAGAAATTGCCTATTTTGAAAATGTTTACACAAATTATATAAATCTACTATTAGTACTTGCACTTTTATGTTGAGACAAGTTAGACAGTTGTACTTACTTCTTTTCTTTTTTTGTTACTAGAGTTTCAATCAGAGCTTGAAGTCGACTAAATTTAGTGGACTTAGCATAAAATTTTTTAGTTTTAGCTCTAATTTAAATGATAATAAAAATTTATTTTAAATCATTTTGACTGTTTTTCATGAATTCTTAAGTAGAAATAATGAATTAGTGACAAAAAGTCTCATACTTTGTAAAAATTGTGAGAATAGAAAAAGTTTTATTATAAAAATGTAATTTTTTCCCTTTTATCATGCTGTTTAAAAACAAAAGAGCAAATCTCAGTTGTAAACACAAACACACACATTCGATGCATTATTTTGAAGTAGAATAAATTACATTTTTGTCTCGTAACAATGTTGAGTGAGAAAACAACAATTTCTGATAAAGCCATCACTGCTGTTTTTGTTCATGCTGTTTACTTTTGAATGTAAGGCAATTTTCATTTTATTTTATGGAAATTTCTTTTCTCTTTTCTCTTTCATTCGACCATTTGAGTTTAAATTGCAGTTTCATTCACATTCATATCCGCCCACAGCTGGAAATAGCGACTGATGTAAGTAGCAAATGTAAAGAAACATGATAGCGGCTTTATAGTCAGCACACATCATTATCATCGTGATGTGAGCACAAAAACTTTCACTTGCTCATGGGACGACTTGTGTAGACGAAAAAAAAATTTTTTTATTGCTTAATTCGTGTAACACAAACATCAAAAATCATCGTTATGTCTGAGTGATATAAAAAAGGTTTAATCTTCATTGTTTCTACTCGCTGCTACTGTATATCTAACCCAACCATCATTTCGCAGAGATTGTGGCTGAAAAACGTGATGTAGCCACTCTCTCGAGTCAATCTTGGTCCTTTTTTGTTAACATTTTTTTATTCACATTCACATTTTATCAAAGCTTCTGAAAATTGCTTTGAAATGAGGAGTTTGGGACTTCTTTTTTGTTGGTAGATTGAAGTGAATGGCAAAAGAGTTTTGTAAATCCAACAAAGTATGCTTCTTAATGGTTATATTGTTAGCTTCAATTTTAATAAGAGTTTTGTAGATCTAAAACAAAAATTAAAAATTATCAATAAAGAAATTATCAATATCGAAACTTATCGATTTCGTGTGTGATAGGGATCTTTGTCCTTTTTCACCAAGGCAAAAGAACTTCCACTTTTTACCGCTTTTTGCAACTTTTGGAAGTTCTTTTGCCTTGTTTTTAGCGCATTTTTGTTTCAAATTTTATTTTTCTAATCTTCTTAGTTGTGCAAAATTTCTTATTCTTTTTCCAAAAATATTTTTCAATTTTTCCATTACTTCAATGTAAAATTTCATTTAAGGACAAAAAAGAAATAAGTATGCAAAACAAATAAATTACAAGTAAAAGTGTAAGAAGAACTTCACTTTCTCTTTATGCTTATATAAATTCATGTACCGACCATTATTCATTGCCGAATCGGCTTTAAAAATGATAATAAATGTTGTTCCATTTTACCATACTTTCTCTGTCTCTCTCTTTTGCCTGCCTTTTTAAAATATATTGTCGGTGAGGGTAATAATAGACACACACACATAGCATCATTGAGAATTTTTTATTGCAACAAGACAAATGGTGGAAAAATATCTATGGATCTCTATGGTGTGTTTGTAACAGTCTCTCATTCTCTCTTTTTCGGCCCCAAAATCATGAATTCAAATGATGTATTAAAGAAATGTGTGCACGCCATAAATTTCATTGCCTCTTCACATCTATGCATAGGAGCTTTATCAACAACAAGCATACAAACAAGCGAGAGTAGAAAAGTTAAAAACAACTGCAAGCTATCGTATAATAATAATTTTTATTCCCAATGTGAATTATATTTGATCATTATCAAATAAAAATTTTTGCATTTAAAGCAATTTGCAAACTTGTTTACATTTTATCTGAATTAATAGACTAACACTCTTCATTTTGAACAATAACATAAATTACAGTCACAACAAATTTGTTAAACCAAACATTTAAATGCGACATCATGAGTTATTGAATGTGAATATGAAATAAATAATCACATCATTTGAGATTAATTTTAATAATCGATTTAAATCAAATTGAATGGAAAGAAATTTGGTTTATGCCTAGAATTTAAAATTTCAATTAAAATTTAAGAACCATCAAAAAGAGATCTCATGCCTTAAAACAGAGTTGGCAGGTTGCCGAGCTGCCTGGCTGCTTTTAACTGCCTCTAATTATAGCGAAACTATGAATCGTTGAGATGTGATCGATAGCTCGTTAGAAAGCTCTCGTTATTAACAATCAGTCCCCAAAATTTCGTAAATTGATTCCAAATGGTTTTAGAGAAAACTCTAAATCTTTTTTTTTAACAGCCTGGTTGCCTGGCAACTCTGCCTTAAAATAACAAGAAATATTCATAAAAGAACTTAATTTCAGAGTTGTTAAACACTTGATCCGTAGGCTAGTAGCCAAAAATTACTTTTCAAGAGGTAGCCAGTGTCGCATTTGGATGCTGTAGTCAAAACCTACTGTAGAAAGTAGCCAAAAGCTACAAAATAGATTTTACTTTTACAACACTGCTTAATTTTATCCCATTATTATAAGAATCATTCA